>CABFOW010000316.1:92550-107485 GCA_902141385.1 Timema californicum | reverse complement strand
ATATTTGTAATGATAAGTAATTTCATATCTCAGATAGTTTCGGAAATATTGTAAAAAAGGTTAATTTACGCATCAGACCGGAGCCCTTAAAGCCATGTTGCCGAAATATTGAGAGTAGCCATTTTTGTTTGGAATATTTATTAATGTTTATAAATGAAATTTAATCATAATCGTTAGAGCCGATTTTGAGAAAATCGACTTTTTCTCTTTTTGCCCTTCAGTAAACTACCCTTAATATTAGGGGTAGATATCCAATTCCAAAAATACCTCGGGGCAACCCTATGAAAACCCTAGATATCAAGTTTTAGCTCAATCGGTAAAATAGTTTAGGCTCTAGTTGGAGGTACAGACAGACAGACAGGCGGAAATTCAAAAACCACTTTTTCGGATTCAGGGAGTCATGAACCGTCAAGATTCATCAAAATCTCGGGTGGGATTTTTTTGACGATCACCATACTTTCTCTACCTGTAAGATAGATAGAAAGTAAAAAGAAACATACTTTTTTTTGCGGTAAAAACTGATAGAATTTAACTATTAGTGTTCTTTTATAGGTAATAATAATATCTATCAAATGTAATTGTTGCAGATCTCATGACTTGATTAATGGGTGTTTGAAAGTTGTTTGAAGTAACTTTTGTAACTGTCAAAAAAGTTTCTTCCTATGTGAATCTGACTGTAGACAAGTTCATTGGAAAAGCGGGTTGCCTACCCATGACACAAACGGCCCTAACTTCTCCCCTGACCATAGAACAGTTCTCTGTCTCATAGGTATAAGAGTCATTTGGATCAGTGGCAGCATTGGACCAAACAGGGTTTTTTTTTGGGGGGGGGGGCTGACCGCCCATTCCCCCAATCCCAAAGACCTCCAGCAAACGTTTGACAATTGGATGCCTCAAAATTGTTTGAATGGTCCTCACATGGAATTTATTTGAAAATTATTTTTTCTAGAATCTATTAGAAGTGATGTTATGTCAGAAAAATCTTTTTGAAACTGTGATGCCCCTAGAAGATATTTATAACGGCCCTGGCCTTATTTTTAAAATTTTATTTTAATGCCTTAAGAAGTTATTAAATAGTTTGTTTTTAATCGTATCATATTCTAGAAAATAAAAAAGAGAGTGAAATACATCAAGAGGGGGCTAATTTATTCCAGGTGGGAAATTATTTTCAAGGGGAAGGTGCCTCCTCCCCCTTGAAAGTCCACTCCCCATGTTATGCTATTATACCTTTATTTATGATGTGCTTAATTTGAATTTTCGCACTTTTAATGATCAGGTTCTATATAAGTTTCTAAATGTTAAACAAATGTATAGCATTTAAACTATTTAAGATTTGCCCTTAATTACTATCAAATAAACTCCAGAGAGCTTCTAGAATCATTTAATACTCGTAATTTTTCTTTTCCTATGGCAACCCCTCCACGCTCCCGAAATTTTGTCCCGGCTATGGCCTTGCCATTTCCCCGCTTTCAAAATATAAATACTACATCAATAAGTGATTTAATTTCGCAGTATGATTGGTCAATAAAATATTTTATTTTGATCGGTTCTAAAAGTAATACAGTTTTTGTTCAATAATGGCTAAAAAATTATTTAAGATGTAATACTGGTAAATAAATATCACTATGAAATAAACACTCCCCTAGTTTCCCCCTTGGCTGATCCAACCCCCCCAAAGTATATAAATACTCCATTAATCAGTAATTTAATTTGAACTGATATTTATGGACGCAGCCACTCTATTTTGCTCTGCAGACCAAATAATATATCAATTATAACAACATCAAACTTGTGTGACATATACCCGTCATTACTTTGATTTACAGGTATAATTGTCCATTCCGTTTTATTCCGTGCTACGCGTATTATTAGGCAATGCTCGTCATCGTTCTAGTTTTATTAAAGTGATGTCTATGTATGACATGATCCATACATTGAGTGAATTAGGGTATATAATCCGTTTTGAATTGACATCTCATGCGGACTTAAATCATGGCCCTCTCACAATGGCAATAACGAACAGGAGCGAGCATGGAAACATACAAAATAGGCCGTTACTCACCCGCCGATGTTTGGCTAGATAATTTGGAGTGTAACTCCGTGCCATCAGCTGCAAATCACGCATTTAAAAAAAAAAGTTATTACTGCCATTGTGATTCGAGAAAAACTGGCTAAGCCAGAGGAATATGTTAAGTAGGTTACAAGCAGAAAAAGGATGAACAATTATGTTTTGAAATTATAACATCAATTTAGTTCAGATTGTTGGGGATCGAGTCCCGGATTTCTTAGTTAGAGTTAAGCTATTACCCACACAAAATTGTTCATCACTTATTTCATTAAGCTTTTTAATCTTAACTGGTTACGTATAAGCTGATAGCTTTTGCATATTATTTTATTCTTCTCTATCACCGCGTCTTAATATTAGTTCAGGTTATAGGCTTATGTACCAATTACGCTAATGTGTTAGGGATGAGGTAAGTTGAATTTAAAATAAATGTACCTGCATTTGCTTGGAGTTAGAGTTGACGAATATTTAGGGAAAACCACCCTCAGTACATTTGACAGGGATTAGAACCCTTATATTCCCATCATTGGCAGTCTAGTTTATTGCGAAATTAACGCCTTAGACCGCATTGGTATTCAACCTGGAATATGCATACCCCCAAGCGTATGCAAAGACCTCTAAGGGAATACGTAAATTGTATATATATATATATATATGGATGAGCCCAATGCAATTGCGTTGTCGCAGAAGACTTTTGTAAAAAAAAAAAAAAAAGACTAATAAGAAGATTTCGATCCATCCTCAATGAAGGGATGTTTTTGAATGAGATTATTAATAGGCGAATCACGTCTTTTCTATCTGACTAAAAGCTGTTCGAGCAGTAGTTTACCCGATCACACTCGCACGGCCAAAACTCGTACGACAGAAACCGTATAGTGTGAAAGAATATTAAAACTATTTCCACATGCAATACTAAGCTACCCACTTCGGTGGCCGTATGGTCTCAACTGCAGTGGTTACCAAACCAAGGGCCACGACCCATATGAGGGTCGAAAGGTTAATCCTGAGGGTCACGGAAAGGTCTTGGACATTTTTTTCAAAAATTTTGAAATATTTTAATTAAATTTTGAAGAATTACTGCAATACTGACAATATCAACAATATTGAAACAACGATTTTTAACCCTTCTGAACTAGGAATTTTGGAACTAGATCAAGGACAAGACCATTCTCACTCGTGAAGTTTAAAAGGCTCTTTTACCTATTTTTCCAGGGTGACCTGGTGGTCTAGGGTTAAGGTGTCGGACTTCTGTGCTGGGGTCCAGGGTTCAATCCTCGGTCCCGGCACAGATTTATCTGATTACCAAACCCTTCCTTCACCTCTGACAAGACGTGTATTACTCACAACTTGGGAATGTTGGGAATGCCATGGCTCCACCGTGGTTCGGATTCCACGTTAAACTATATGTCCTCCATTTCATCTCACAATCAACCTACCATTACACATTAGCTTAAGTGCGTATAACCTGAACGGGTAGTAAGACGCAGTGCTGCTGATGCCAATAATAATAATAATAATAATACCTATCCTTTCAATTTAGCCTACCTCTGTGAACAAGGAATTTAAGGACTTGTAATGGTCAATATTTAAGTAATAAATTGCCTGTATCCTCAGAATGATTTGCGTTGTACTCAGTCCATCAACATAACACTCAAACTCGATGATCTCATCAACAAAAAGAAGCAGAATTACGGTTGTCACTGAAAAACTCTTTTGGTCACAAAAAATTTCGCGCAATCAAGTCACATTTACCGGGAAAATAGAGTATAAATTTTTATTTGTAAGATTTAAAAGTTACTGAAATTGATTCAATTCAGCTGATATCATTTATTGATATAAAATAAAAACTTAAAAGAACTCTTCCTAAGAATGAAACAACATTATAGTAGCAACTGGAATGACATGTTATCAAACATTGTAACAAAGTGACATTTTCATTAAATATGCTGCTTTACATTTTGTCCGATTAAAAAGTTATTGATATTGATCATGTTTTTCTAATTTAAAAATTCATTCATGTTAATTTAATAAATATTAATGTGAAAATAATAGGCAATTGAAACTACATGTAATGAACCTTTGTTTAGCCAGGCCTGTAAAATATTATACTTAGGGTTGCGAACAAACAAGTTTCGTAAACTCTAGGCTAAGGCGTCACACTTGCAACATACTGGTCTACTGGTGAGAGGGAGAATGGGGTTTGAATCCCGGTGGGGTGTACTGAATTTAATTTTTACTAAATTGTTTTTAACTCTCCTTTCATCCAAATATGGGTACATTTCCTCTAAATTCTACCTTCCTCATCTCTAACACATTAGTTCTCACTCTTTATCTATTAAAAAAAATGTTAATAATGGTCGTAATTGAAATTTTCATCTTTGGATTTAAAGTTACAAGATCTTCTATAATTTCTCCCTTTCTCCCTGGATATGAAGGTGATATTTGTCCTTAGTGATCAAGATAGACAGAAATCAAATAAAACTCCATTGTGCCAACCCGCAATCTAGCTATGCCAACCGAGTGACCAGCGTTTGATGGCAAAGGTAGTGCCAACTTCTGCGGATAGATGGCTCCACGTGGTAAAGCTGTTAATCTCAGTTTTCTAGGCTAGAGCCGCTGCTTTTCCGTTCAAGGAGCTCCTAATTTGTTCTCAGGAGGCTAAGTTGACTCCGTTACAGGCTGCTTCCCAAAAATATCTGGATGTGTCAGGGATCGAACTCTGAACACTATATCACAGAGGCGGTTGACAGATAACTAATTAATCCTATATTCAATAGTAGGCTATATCCGTAGATAGTAACCGTTGTTGACTTGGTCTATGACGTCAGTCTTGCAATATGTCATCATTTAAAAATATTGCATTTTAGGTATTCGATCGAATGCTTAATTCAAGTCACTTCATATGTACTATTAAACGAAAAACCATTTGATTGGAAAAGCTATGTGAATACATCGTTTGGCCTAGGTTCAAAGAATGTGCATACCAAATCCCGTTAAAATTGGCCGCTGCATTTGGCAGTTATCGTGAAATAAACACACAGACAGATTTTTGATTGGCCACCATCCTGAAACGGATCACCACATCGAAAAAACTTACGTTGCTCGTCCTAGGTCACAGACAAGGATACACCAGACCCACAGACTCCAGGTTGAAATGGCTGCGCTCCGTGGGAGAGCTTTAGTCCTTTAACACGGGTATCACTAGGCGCCATCAAAGGGCTTAAAAAAATCTCATTTAAAATATGGTTTCACTAAAGAGAGGACAAATATAGCTATCTAGAGTCAATGGGCCTGCTTACACAAAGATAGGTTTAGGTAATGACCCAACCCCCTCTTCACATAAGGATACCTAACAATGAGCTTGCGTAAGTTGCCCATTACGATTAAAATGGTTCCTTTATGAAGAACGTGTTAAAACAAGTGTAGAAAAACATTTTAGAAAAACCACCCTCAGTACATCTGACCAAAATTCAAACCTCGATCTCCCAGTTATTAGCAGTCAAGTCTAATGCGAGAGTAGAGCCTTTGACCATGCGGCCACCGAAGCAGGTATGTACATAAAAGGTTGTGTCTCTTATGAAAAGGAACAAAAAAACTGAGAGATCACTGCTAACTGATAATCAACTGTCATCAATTATTATGATAGCGACTTCATCATAAGAGTTAGTGTTAGACAGGACTACCGAAGAGGGTGAGATTGAGGTTCGATCCCGTTGGGGTGCACATTGGGTGGATTTTATCAACTGTTTTTCCACCCTTGCTCCACGCAAATGTGGGTGCACTTCCTTTAAATTAAACTTCTTGATTCCCAACACATTAGTGTAATTAGTACCTAGGCGTATAACCCGAATGGGTAGTAAGACGTGGTGCTAAAATAAATAAATAATTATGTCAACACTTAAACCCTTTACGCAAAAAAAAAGGATAAAATAAGTCTTAACTTTTTAAATGATATAAATTATTTTTAAATGGTGGCTCCCTAAATATTTCTAATTTTCAACATGGCCCTTAGTGACCAAACGAGTTTAACACGCTTGTCTTAGCCCATCAGATCATCAAAGTGGGTTTCATCACTATTCGATTAACGTAATAAATGTATGCGTACAACCCGAATGGTTTCTAAGACCCGATAAAAAAAGAACACCCACCCACAAACAACCCAATTTAATACTGTGGGACATGGAAAGGCGTTTCAACGCTCCCATTAAACAAAAAAAGTTACACAAGGTCATGACTCGTTACTCGATACGCCAGGAGGGTGCGTGGACCTTGCGTTGCTCTGGGACGGGTACGAACTTTAGTTCAGGAAGCTTCACAAGCAAGGACACTTTATATTTCCATTCCCATGGCTTGGCGCCAGAGTTGCAAACAAGTCTCGCATACAGCCCACTGCATTACCGCCACCCCGATATTCTGACTCTCCGGGGATTGACCAACTTACTTGCATGGTAGACTATGGATCATCCTCTTTACTTTTGAATCTCTTGTTTGATTAACAATACTTGCTTGCTACAATCTCTATATTCTTAGAACACATTAAGACAATTAGGTTTAATAATGAGAATTGTAAAGTTAGGATATTATAACTTGGCTTTCTTTAATTTGTCTTATACTTTGTTTAAATCAATAATAGTAGTTCTGTAAACAGTATACCATGCCTCACTCCATGTTCATATCGTTACTTCAGTCTTACAGTAGACCTACCTCCATGTTCTTATCGTTACTACAGTCTTACTAGTAGTTCTGTGGAACAGTAGACCTCCCTCCATGTTATTATCATTACTACAGTGTTACTAGTAGTTCTGTGAACAGTAGACCTCACTCCCTCCATGTTATTATCGTTACTACAGTCTTACTAGTAGTTCTGTGAACAGTAGACCTCACTCCCTCCATGTTATTATCGTTACTACAGTCTTAAGATTTATCTCTGGATTTTCAAGTTTAAATAGTTCCTATATTTTTTCCTTGATTTTAAATATATATATTTTTTTAGTGATAAAGTTAGACAGAAATAAACTTAATATTATATTCAATAGTACACTATATAAGGAGAATGACCATAGTCCAAGTTGTTTAAAACGTAAGCTTTGAAAAATATGTCAATAAAAAAAAATACACCTGAGGTACTAGAGATGAGTTATTAAATCCCTTCTGAGTTGTAGTCATATTGAAAAGGATAACCAAATTGATAAATTATGTGCATACAGCCTTCGGCCTAGGTAAAAACAATATACCTTCCAAATTGGGTTAAAATTGGTCCATGCATTTCACATCTATCTTGTAGCAAATATACAGACAGACAGACCGAATAAACGCCGAATGGTCAAGTTAAAACAGAACCTCGCTTTGCTCGCTCACTTAGCTCGCTCACTTATTTAAATGTGCAGGTTCTTATATTCACAATATTAAAGATGATAAAATATTAGTTTTATATGAAATTTATCATTTCAAATTTCTTGGAGTTCAGTATGTTTCTGTGTTTCTAATTTTGCTTTATGTGGGGCACCTTTCCTTGCTGGCTTTTATTCCAAAGTCATAATTATTGAAATTTCAGGTTAAAGATTTTTAAATATATCTGAATTTTTTCTAGATTTCTTAATGTAGAAAATACAAACATATTTTTTCTCATACAAAATTGTTGACTTTTTAATACTTTATGAATGTTATTTTATATGTTTAAAATATATATCAAATGTGACAGCTTGTAATAACTTTACTTGACGCATGAATATGTGAAAGTAGATCTAGCTACTTTTGTAAATATATGATTAAGCCCTTACTATGAAATTGTACTGTTTACGTGTTATTTTTTGTTACTTTGCGTATCCTTAATATACAGTAGTGATGGGACGATTCGACTCTTTGCTTAGCAAATAACTTTTCTCGGTTTTACATCTTAATAATTATATTTAGAATATATTTGCTTGGTAAATATATAAAATTAAATGTATGTAGTCAATATAAAAATAGTTTAAACTTTTCTTTATGCATTTAATATAGAGTTAGTTGCTACACTTTTTAGTGATGTCACTTGCAAATGTTTTATATAGTGTTACTATGTGGAGATTAGAATCAAGAACTTAAAAACACATTTTTTTCTGAAACCAGTTTTAAGATAAATGCTTAAAAATGCATTCTTTTTAATGCTAGTTTATGTTGTAAGGTATAGTGTTTTCAGCATAGGTATACTTTGTGTTGTCATATATTCTTTGTATATTATGTTTTGTGTGTTTACAGTTTCTTTTTTAATCTTATAAATATGCTTTATAAAAGTGTTGAAATGTTTCATTTAAATGTATTCTTTTTGACATAAGATTCATGTAGCCTACTTTTGCAATACTTTTAAATTTATACTTTAAATTGTAAACATATTAATTTGTCATCATATTCATAAATTTTTATATTGCCTACAAATTACTTGTGTACATCAGTGGGCACGCAGTTTAAGGCGTGATATTATCAATCGACTGACTTTATGGCGACGTAGATGTCAAGGGTCGGAAATGGCAAAGGTGAACATTACTTCTTTATTTCTTCTTAAAGCCCGAGCCGTAAAACTTCTAAAAAAAGTAATATTAAATTGAGTTGCTAGATGAGATCTGAGGACTAAATTTTTAAGAAACCTTGATTTGTGGCTAGTCAAATTTTTTAATTTCGTTAAATAAAAAGTTGAATTTTTATAAAAAGCCAATAGATAAAATTTTATTTTAGGTTAAAATGGTTAAAAAAATCAATCAATATTCTTTGGTTGAGAGAAATACATTTATTAGGCTGGGAGGAACTTTTTTTTACCATCGGAATGCAATAGTTAATTCGCATTAGAATGGGAGTAGTAAATTTCGTGAAAATATTTTTTATCACTGCGTCATGCTACCTGTTCAATTTATGAGAATATATGATAATTACTCTATTGGGTTAGGGAAGGTGAAATTGTAGAGGTAATCTCTCTGCATTTGCGTGGAAGGTAAGGAGTAAACCATTGAGGAAAAAACACCCTCGATCGGATTAGAACCCCAATCTCCCCGTCACCAGCAGTTCAATCAAACACGAAAATGACTCCTAAGATCATTTGACTCCTGAATCAGGTGTTAAAAGATTTAATTTAATTTGATTTTGCGCATAGTATTATTAATTTAAAAATGATACCTTTAACTTTAAATATGTTTTGATAGCCTTTTTAATGTTCTAAGTAAAGTTGTAGTTCATCGATAAAAGTAGCGGGATTTATTCTGTCTAGTAGAGATAATTTTGTGAAAATTTAATCTATGCATTATAATTTAACTACTTTGATTGAACAAAATGTAATTTAAATTGTTGGACCTGTTTTTTAGATAGCTGTCTTGTGTTGGACCCGTACCTTTGATGTCTGAGCAACTATGATAATATATACAGTTTACAAAATTTAGATAATATACGTTAACACCATGGCTACTAACGGCTTAGTTTTAAAGGGTAGGGATTGGGAAATGCTTAAAGAAAGAGCAACAACACTTGCCTGGGAATGCGATTGGAAAACCAGAGTTATAAATTACATGGTTAAACCCCCCTCTCCCCTCATTGCACCCAGCCAAGATTCGTGCCTTAACCCTGACGTCACCGGCAATCCAGCTTATTTCAAGAATAACGCCTTGGACCGTGTGATCAAGTGTGTGGGTCAAGGGAGCAGAGATGAGGATGTAGTTTCAGCAGAAATGAACTTGAATAAGTGGGGAAAGGCGATGCTAGAACAAAATTGATAAATCCCAGTCAACCTTGATGGTCTTGGGGTAAATTGCTCACCTCAGGACCAGATGTTCGTAGGTTTAAACTCAGCTGAGGCCGACAGATTTTTCTTGAGCGATCAAAATTCGTAGCTAAGGGCCCATGTGGGTTTTCCAAATGGGGGGCGGATTGGAGTCCCATCTTCTAGGGGTGTGGCACCCCACTCCTCGATATACTATTTCAGGAATTTAACCTTATGTGAGGGAGTTTTAGAGCATCTGAACATAATTCTGAGCTAATTATATAAGTTTCAAGAACCAATTTCAGCAACAACATAAAAGTTCCTGATAAAATTAACAAAAAACTAAATTGAGTTGTAGCTGAACCATTGAAAAGAAGCATTATATTTTTCACAGCTTTATTAAACAGAACCAAATGAAAAGAAAGCTGTTGAAGAGGGGATGGAAGGAAATCTACATTTTATCATTTTTATCTGTTGACTCGGATATTGATGATTCAACGTTGTTAATAGCAAATTGCAGCCAAATCACAAATACACAATTTTTTCATTAAAATAATCAAAAACAAAGTAAATATTGAAGAGCCACCCTTATCACCCATTTATGGGCGCCCATGTTCGTAGCACAACTTTCTTTGGAGGGGGAGTAAAGCCGTCGCTCCCATGTCAATTGTAGCATGTAAAAGAACCCTGGAAAAATTGGCAAAATTGGTAAGCCATTTCTCTCTCGCTCGTAGAAATTCTCGTGTGCTGATTTAGTCAGTCGATTCACAAAGTGCTTGTTAAAAACCTCAAATAAATAAATAAATAATACATCACAAATGGATAACCACCTTTAGTGTACCGGAGTGGGATTAAAACCCTAACCTCCTCGTCGATATACATCAAATACAATACGAGCCCTAGATAACGCGGCCACCGGTTAAACTCTTAAACATTTATTGCTTCAATAAAACAAAACTCCGGCCTTTTCCTCTTTTACAATGAATCATTAGTGGGTAGGTGGGCACGCAGACTAAATGTCAAACTCGACAAGTCTGGTATTCCGGTGACTGAGAGTTCAGGGTTTGAATACGAGTCGGGTGTACAAAAAGTATTTTATTAAACGGTTTCTCACTCCCCCTCTACATAAATTCGGGTACATTTGCTCTAAATTCAACATTCCTATTCATTATCCCACTAGTGTACCTACATAAGGATAGCCTAGGCGGGTAAGTAGAATTTTTTAAAAATATCTTTCTATACCTTATCAAGTCATGAGCAGCCACTGATTTTTTCTATTCACCACGTCTTACTTACTACTGATTAGGTTAATTGTCTACATATATGATCATTTCTCTATTATTATTATTATTATTATTATTATTATTATTATTATTATTATTATTATTATTATTAGCACCGCGTCTTACTACCCGTTCGGGTTATACGCACTTACGCTAATGTGTAATGGTAGGGTGATTGTGAGATGAAATGGAGGACCTACAGTTTAACGTGTAATACGAACCACGGTGGAGGCCTGGCATTCCTCACATTCACAAGATGCCTTGTCAGAGGTGAAGGAAGGGTCTGGTAATCAGCTAAATCTGTGCCGGGACCGAGGATTGAACCCCAGCCGCCAGCACAGAAGTCTGACACCTTACCCCTAGACCGTCAGGTCACCTATCATTTCTCTAATGTGGTAGGGATAGGGAAGGAAGAATTCTAGAAGTAATCTACCATCATTTGCGTGGAAGGAGATTGGGAAACCATTTAAAAAAAACCACCTTCACTAGACCCCACCGGTATTCGAACCCCGATCGCCTCGTCATCATCAGGCCAGTCTAACACGAAAGTGACGCCTTAGACAGCATTCGGCCACTGAAGGGGGATCACTGAAAATTAGGACTTCTCAAGTATAACACACCCACTTCGGTGGCTGCATGGTCTAAGGTGCTTCTTTCGTAATATATTAGACTGACGATGACGGGAAGTTGTGTTTCGTTTCGGGTGGCTTTTCCTAAATGTTTCCCCAATTTCTCTCCATGCAAATGTGGATAAACTTCCTCTAAATTGAACATTGCTCATCCCTATCCTATTAGCGTAATGATCACATAAGCGTATAACCCGAATGGGTAGTAAGATGTGGTGCTAATAAAAAGTTCAATACGTTGAACTGACTATAAAAAAAATAGTCCACTGTTGGATAGTCTTTATGTGTGTGTGTGTTTAGCTAAGTAGCCTGTTATTTTATCTAGAAGACTTCATGCCGCCATGTAAATAAAATAAATATTTTCCTCCTACTTTAGTGAGGCCTTCTCCTATTACATTTTACGTTTATGATGCATTTTTGGCATCCTGTACATGTTTCCAAGGCTTTAAAATGTCTATAGTCGAAGTAGTTTTATTGCAAAACAACTTGATTCCAGGATGACAAAGGCTGCATTTTACTTATAGTTTGTTTTGTATCTTATATGTATTCATAGAATCATTTGGCGACCCCTTAAAAACCCAGGACCCCAAGTGGGGTCGTGACCTCAAGGTTGCGCACCACTGGACTAGTCTATCTTATGATGAATCATATCAATTTGATTATTTGGCATCGATTCCGTTGCCATGCGGTTAATATTGGGACCTAGTTTGTTTATATTATGGAGCCAAAACACTGACCCCTGAAAGCTTGGTAAGTGTGACGTCATAGCTGCAGTGACCTTCTCTCATGCTGGGAGCAAATAAACGTTCACTTAAGGTAAAGTAATGTAACGTAAGGATAACTTAGCGTAAAGTATTGCTTCGTATTAGCAAGGTCATAATACTGTATGCCCATGGAACATCACTGAGTATGTTTGAGGCTGTAACTTTTTGGTAATGTTTCTAAGATAGATTGGCGAGGGGAAAAGTGGGTAAGGGTGGTAATAAATACGTATCGTCCTCCATTGTAAACGTAGTCTGTGAGTAATTGAAAATTATAATTTCTTCAGAAAACCTACCCTTATTTCTTAGAAGAAGGTTTACAGGTACCAAGATCACTCAGACCCCAATGAATTTGTCTGACAGCTTAGCTCATTTGGTAGCCTGTCTGTCTACTGAACTAAGGGTCCTGGGTTTGATTCCCGGCATGGGTGAAAATGTGTCATTAGAGAAATGTGGGTTCCCCCTTTCACAATGACAAATTAATGGCTGGAATTTCGTGTTGTGTCTGTTTTATATTGAAGTTAGTTTATAAGTTGTGTGTTTATATAAATTGTCGGTTAAGCAAGTGTAAGCTNCCCCCCCCCCTCCCTGAAAAAACCCAATAAATGTGTCAATATAGACTTTTCGAATGAATAAGCTTATTAAAAAAATTAGTCATTGATAAAATAAACTACCAGTTGAAAAACAAAATTAACTTTGAATAACGACATTATGTACTAAATTAGCTGTGCACCACACGCGGACCTTGACTACTTTTTATGTGGCCCGCGAGAGGTTGGCGTAATTTAAAATTGTGTTCGGGACTTTACCCAGTACATCAAATTTTCTGGTTTTGCATCACCCGAGTTCCAGATGCAGCTAATTTATCTTCAATGCAATTCTGAATTGAAGGAAAATTTTCAGAAGTATCTCTACTGGATTTTTATAAGAAATACTTACCCAAATAAATTGAAGCATTGAAAAATCATTCTCTAAAAACGGCAACATTATTAAGGAAGCATCTACAGTACTTATGTGAAGTCATTTTCTTTGATGAAACAGATCAAACCAAGAGGTCATCCCCATCTGACTAATGAATATTTTGATGGAAACTTGCGAATTGCTGTGTCCAACATTGCATCCGGTATTAACAGACTAATAATAAACAGTGTCAAGTCTCGCACTAGGCCTATTAGGAATGAACATTAATTGCGACTTATTTATGTTTTCTCTCTTGTAAACATATGCGTGCGTTATTTCAAATAAATAATTTAAGTGTAAGTGTGTATTTGGTTTGAAATACATTAATACTCGGTTTTTTACTTTTTTTTTATATATTTATGGTCTTGAATGGAAGCTATCACGATTTACTTAAGGTAATTCTGACGTGAGGCTAACTCCAGGAGATAGGTTCGATGTTACGTTAGGTTACATTAAGTGTGCCACATGCCTCAGAGAGTCAATCATGTTGCGAGTGACGTCAACACGGCTATTTAATATCATAATTGTTTGCTTATGGTTTGCAGACAACTTCTGCGGAATAATTTTATAATAAAAAAGTGCTGTTTCCTCTTTTTATAATTTATTTGGTAACCCTGGTAATCTTCACTTGCAAATATTTGAATCCAAACCGGCCCTAACTGTTCGAGTGACTTTTTTTTTGTAAACAACTTTTTTTTAAACTTTAGGAAGGTTGCATTTAGAAGAAGTGTATCCACATTTGCGTTGAGGGAGAGTGGAAAACCATTTAGTGGGGAAAACCTCAGTAAACTCGACCAGGATCGAACCTCGATCTCCCCGTCTTCAGAAGTATAGTCTATAGCGAGTAAGCCATGCGGCCACTGAAGCGAGTTTTCTGGCTGTTGCTTTGCTAACGTGTCAACACTATGTTATTTTTAAGTTAAGGAATTCTGACCCCACCCTCAGTTTCTTGAAGTATCGTGCACATTTAGGAAAGTTTATACTATGTAAGAAAGATTACTTTAACGATAGGTTTATCGCGATACTGGTATCAGTATAGTAAGAAAATATCAGTTATTATAAACTCTATTAATAATGTTTATCAGAAATGAATAATATTACCCACTTCGGTGGTTGAATGATCTAAGAAAATGTTTTTCAAAGTGTGGTCTTCAGACCGGTGGCTTATCAAGTGGTCTGAAGGATCCCAGGAAGTTTCGTAATGATAATGAATTAGCCAAGCCCCGTGCTTAAATCGCGCAATACTTACGTTAGATAAAAATGGAAACAAATGGTATTTTCTTTAATAAAGACTTTGTCTAAACTAAAGAAAATAAATATTTTTCTCAAATGAATAAAACACAAAGAAACATAAACTTTAGTTTTAAAGAAACTTTATTTAAAAAAGGAAGGTTTATAACATACACATGAGGCATTACAAAGTGTTTGAGACAATTTCAGTATAGACAACACTATTTGTTATAATGTCACCCCATAGTTCTAGTGCAGGGGTTCTCAACCGTGGGGGGGGGGGGGGG
>CABFOW010000316.1:71100-88428 GCA_902141385.1 Timema californicum | reverse complement strand
GGGTTACCAAAGAGATGACTATAAGGGGAGTGAGAAACAGAAAATGCAAACTTTCACCATCCCTAAAAACCAAGTTTGACAAGCATGATTTGCTGCGAGAGAAAAGTGTGAACCGTCGACATTCTTCTGCAAGGGTGTGGTTAATATTTAATGGAAAAATGGGAAAAATTCAAGGAAAGGGTTGAAAGCACATTCCACGCACAACCTTAGTAATTTTTATCATTACTTTAATAAATCACTATTCGTACACCATTTTGAGAATTTTTCGCATTCCACAAGAAAGGACTGATGTATTGGTGATGTTTGTTTTTCTGTGTGTTTGTTCCTTCTAACTTTGTAAATAATATATAGATTTAGACTCTCTCTCTCTCTCTCACACACACACACACACAATCTCGTTCTATCGTTTTCTCTCTCTCTCTCTATATATATATATATATATATATAAAGCCTTCAGCCTGTATATATATGCTTAAGAAATGTGGTTTGAAAGGGAATCCAATTGGTAAATGTGAAAGAAGTCTTTTACGGTGGTTTGAGCATATTGAGAGGATGAATGTGGCTCGAGTGACGAAACAAACATATGAAAGTAAAGTGTGTGGATCAAAAGGAAGGGGTAGGCCATGTAAGACGTGGCTAATTGTTGTAGTTGAATGTGTGAAAGAGAGAAACATCAAGAATATGAAGAATAAAAGATCATGTATGACTCAGTGTATGGCTGTTATTGACGCGAAGGAAGTATGCAAGGATAGGGAAGTGTGGAGAAAGTTATTGAGAATGGATTAAGTACAAAGGTGTTTTTGAGCTATATTTACAGTTTCTTGCCTACTCCGTAAGGGAATGGCGTGATTATGTATATATATATATATATGTATATATAAATCATAAATATTAACAAAACCTTTTCTTTCAAATTTGTTTCTTTAAAAATAAGGAAGGTAGAATGTGAAAAGAAATGTATCTATTTTGCGTGAGAGAATAGGTAAGTAACCATTTAAGAAATGACAACTTTTGTACACTCGGCCATAATTTGAACTCCAACTTCCCCATCACCATAAAACCAGACTAAATGAGCCTGGCGCTTGGTTTGCGTTCCCACCAACGCGTGTCTCAAGTTGTACTGTTATTAATTTACTTAAGCTGCATTCTAAATAAAACCATTAAACATGCAAAATGATCTAAGATGACACCTGTAAACTTGATATTCTATGAAAATACATTATGGCCTATTTTTGTAAAATTAAATAAGGAATAGGAATGTGGTTTAGCCTATTTTATCTGTCTGTGTATGTTTTTTCGTTTGTCTCAACTTTGAGCTATTTGAAGCATTTTTATTATTATTATCCTAGGCTTAGACTGTTGTGCATATCTACTTAACAATGAGTGTTTGGTTACATTTTCGGAACAGACAATAAATACATTATTTATTGGTTAAATATAGGTTTCGCTTTTACAGTGATTGGTATACCAACCGTTGGATTCAGTGCTTCATTTCAAGAGTTTTTTTTTTTGTTTGTTTTAATATGTTGGTTATTCTGTTGGTCTCTTGTCTTGTGTAATTTAATTTTATCGATTCGGGCTTAGTTTGTTTTCTAACTTACACCTCAAGATAGTAAACAAATCAAGATATGGTGAGAAATAAAAATAAATAAATTGAAATTGTTGGAGACCACCTCGTAGGCAACTGATCCTATTCGAGAAGGCGATGCAAATTAATGTTCCCATAAATGCTCGTTTTCTCGCTAGCAAGAAATTGAGTGGGGTACTGTTTTTGTTCACATCGCTTGTTACATAAAGACTCTGGGGAGTGGGGTTGACTTAATATAATCATGGCACTGTCGACTTCGTTAGGCTGGGAACACAAACTAATTATATCATTATAATTTATCGTTTCTCTGTTTTGGTCTAACCCTCGTGGTTTAGCGTCTGAGGTATTAACTGGGGAGAAAATTCTAGCGCATGTGGTAGGTCAGGGGTGTTTATACCAATCCAAGGGAATATTCAAGAGTGTTTCATGGTGGACATCTAAATTCACTGTAGTAGTTGTAGTAGTTATATAGCCTATATAACCCGCTTCATTGGCCGAATGGTATATAAGGCGTTACTCTCGTGTTATACTGGCTTGGTAATGACGGCAAGACTGGGGTTCAAAGCCCGGCTGAGTCTACTGAGGGCGGACTTCCTAAATTGTTTCTCACTCTCCTTCCATGCAAATGAGGGTACATTATTTCTAAAATTCTTCCTTCCTCTTCCCTACCTCATTAGAGTAATTATATTATATGTGTATAACCTGAACCAGTATAAAGACGCGGTGATAAAAAAGTTCTTATTTACTAGAGACGAGTGACGTTTGAAAAGGTGAAAGGCTCAATATAGCTAAGAGTGAAATAATAATTTAATTTACTCAGAGTTGTTATGAAAAAATAACAACTTATTTAATTAGTTTCTAATCCAAGCTATACAGAAACTACTCATGTAGTACTGCTGTTTATTAATTGAGAATCTCACAAATATAAGACATAAACAGTTTAACGGAAATCTTGAATTCACTATTGGGATCATCTTTCAACATTAAACAAGTCTAGTGATTGTGAACTTCATACTTATTTGTATAATTCTTGCCTAACTTAAATTTTAAATCAGTATTATACATAAGATTCTATTCTAAACAATTTTTTTTTACTCCCTTTGTGAATGAATATATGTCCTCGAGAAGCAAAATAAAAGGGTAGCAATTAACAGAACGAGATAGAAATGTGGAAGGTAGGATTTTGAATAAAAACCATTTAGGAAAGAAAAAAAACTCAATACACATTCGTCTGTAATTTATACTTTGACCTTCCCATCATAGACAAACCAAGACACCTTAGCCTACTTGTTCACTGTTGAGGGTGGAAAACCTTTGTATTTAATTTATAAATGAAACAATATAAACAACCTGTTTTGATGGCTGCATGGTCTAAGGCGCTACTTTCCCAGTAGACCGGACTACCAAGGATGTGGAGAGCGAAGTCGGGTGTACTGTGGATGGTTTTTCCACTCTCCCTTCACGAAAATGCAGGTAAACTTGCCAATAATATAACGTTCCTCATCCCTAGAACCATTTGCGTAATTAGTACATATGCGTATAAAATGAACGGGTGCTATAAAAATGTAATCTCTACTGTGAACAGACAATCATTGTTAATTCCGCCTCTTATAAAGTCTTTAAAAAAACCTTGTGTTTAATTTGGAATTAAAAAATAACTCATACACAAGTATTCATTTCGTTCCATGATCCATTTGTAACAGGACTAATAACTATCTTGGAGCAACTGTGGGCACACTGACTGAACGTCAAGCTCGTCTACACTGGATATCATCTCTGAGGTAACGGCATGCTTACTATTGGGAAACAGCTTTGTCATTCTGTTGTTTTCGTGTGGTCAATCTTCCCTTAATGTGGGGATCTAGGGGACGCGATAAAAGGCAAATGGTTCAGTTTTTATAGCAAAATGTTATGGCCTGAATAAAAAAACACTGTTCTAATACAAATATAGAGTTTAATTTTCTTCACATGTTGATTTCATCAGTTATTGAATATCTGTCATTAACATCGGCATTATATGATAAACTTTTTAAATGAAGATAAAAAGTTTTCATGAAATTCTAGGACATCCTTGACAGATATTCAACAAGTTGAATTCACCATGAGAAAAAGATTAAACCACGTGTTTGTGCTAAAGCAATATTAGATATATTTTGAGCAAAAAAGTTTTGATATATAAACTGCAAAAACACACCTTTTCTCACGTTCCCTACATCCCTACCTTAAATATAGGACAAATTTATCAACGCTGTTTCGTCCAGGTTGCAAATAACTCTTTCTTACCCCCAGCACACCACTTCCCGACATGATTGAAAGCGAAGGGATTTGGCAATAGTAAAAAATCATTCGATAGTGAGAATTACCAAGTTTATTTTTTAGTATCTAACATTTTTGCGGGGAATTTAACATAATTGAGGGTTAAAGGGTGACTATCTGGTAAAAGATAGCAAGTAGCCATGTCTCAGCCCATTCCAATAATACCGACTAGGTTAGGAAGCCTGCGTCCACTATGTCTGAGTGTGTTATTAGTTGGGATTATTTGGCCCTTGTCTCTACAATCGGTACAGTCGAAACAAGAAATTTCATGAAATAAACATTACAAATAAATAAATATATATTCAATAATAAATTCAGATAAGTTAATAAATAATAAAATTAACTAGTAAAGTTGGGTAACAAAAACAACCAAAGTTTTACTAATTCTAAATAACATTGTTTACTACAAAATGAGATCAAATTTAATTATCAAAGGATAAAAATAACAGTATATATATATATATATATATATTAAAAATTATGTAATTTTGCCACTTTTTAATTGTTTATAGATTAAAAATTATTTCTCCTCAACATATAATTTAAATTTGTACAACTTATATATATATGTGTCATGTTACACTAAATTTTAACCCCATACAGTAAATACTTTACCTTAACAATGGTCCATGAAAAGCATAAAAAAAGTAAGTTTGACCCGTTATAGCTCGTGAACTGCAATGATTTGAAATCATTCATAAACTTGTTAAAATTATGCAATAGAGAAAGCGAAGATATATTTTCTCCATAAGACTTGCAGTAACTTCAGAGGTGATATCCAGTGTAGTATTGTCTACCGATGTCGAGAATCCTGGCTTGGTGTACCCATGTTGTAAATTGATTCCCCTTCCCCTTCCATCCAAATTAGGATACATTTCCTTTAAATTATACCTTACTTATCCCTACCCGATAAGTCTAATCAAATAAAATCTATACATCATTTCATAAGTATATTGCCCCTTTTATTATTATAATCTATGGTTATAAAAGTTGACATTTTTAAATATTTATGTTTAAAAATTAATATAAATATTTTATTAAATAATAGTAGGTCTACACTTCCCGTTTTTTGCTAAGGCGGCCACCTTGTTCAACGAGAAAGTATCAATCGGAGTCAAGACACATGGATTAAAATATAATGGTCTGTGTAATTTTATGGAAATACTTCTCTATGTATTTAAGCTTCTCCTTTTCGCCCTTCACCAACAACCACCCTATGCCATATTAATAAAAAAGAGGGGAAAGAAAACTACGAAACTTCTTATCTAAAAGTAAAGAATAAATCTCGCTGCTATTTTACAAATATCTTAACATTTTCTGTTCTGAGCGTATCAAAAAATTACTCTATATGTTAGAGGAAGACTAAACCTAGAGCCCTTTCCATCAAGCCTACTAGTTTCATAGATCCGCAAATATGATTAAAAAGTCGTTGAAAATGAGCTAATATCACATTTTTTCACATTTCGTTTCTATTATTAAAACTCAAACTATAAGGTTGTTAAGGAAAAATAACTCTGTTGGAATCTTACGACTTTATTTTGGTGTGAGCCATTTTTTTAAATAAATCGTCGTAGAATTAAATATTACGTTAAAGCTGAACGTCTGCGCGTCCATTTCTTGCTTACCGAGGCGGTCACCTTAAGTTTAAAAATGGAAGAGAGTACTTAAAAAAAGTTGTTTTTTTTAGATTTCCCGGACGGGTAGTAAGACGCGTTGTACAAATTTTTCGTTTGTAAATCGACCTTCCCACATGACTTGAACTTATTGTGTTAAGTGACGGCAAAAACACAATCAATAAATGAATTCCAAGAATTTAAACATAAAAATGAGTAGAACTCCTCCCCGTAGGAGAGATGGTGGTGGTAGGGCGAGTTTTAGGGTGTTAGTAGGTGGGGTGGGACTCCGCGTCAAGCACAGAGCTCGCAATCTAGATCCAAGAGCTCGGTGCCACCATGACCCTCCATGGGAGGGTCGGGGGAAGGGTGCAAAACAAAGGGGTGGGGGAGGCTCTTCCCACTCTACCATACGGCGTCGCATTCATACCATCCCTTCTTTCTGGAAACTGCGTGGTAAAAGGGTCGTGAGTCGCTAACTAAACAATGAATCACTTGCGCTTACAAAATATTAGGGGTGTGTGAAGCTTACTTTTTAAATGCGAAGTCAAAGTGAAACTGTAAACATTTGAAAGCCGAAATCAAAGATAAGATGGTTTTTGTTACATATATCACTATTTTAAATATTTAAATTATTCATTATGTGCAGCTCGGCAGAAAAGAAAGGTTTACAGAAAAGCAACAACGAATACTATAATTTTATGTTCTTATGTCAAATGTGTCGATGCTTACGTTATGGCGTGCATGTAGTTTAATCACCAGTCAATGCTAAAATACTCTTTATTATAATGATGTTGTCGACCTCGGGGGTCTTGGTGTAAAGTGCTCACCTCAAGATCCCATGGCCGTGGGTTCAAACTTAGCCGGGATCGATATAATTTTCTTGAGCGATAAAAATCCGTAGCACAACTTCTTTCGGCGGGGAAATAAAGCTGTAGGTGCCATGCCTCTTGTGGCATGTAAAAGAACCCTGGAAGGTATGTGAAAATACCTTTCCCGGCTAAATTGGTATGTTCTTTCTCCCTCGCTCATAAACAATTCTCGTGTGTTGTTATAAGCAATCGGTCTAAAATCTACGCGTTAAATACCTCATATATATATATATATATGTATGTATATATATATATGTATGTATATATATATACATACATATAAGTAACTCTTCTACAAATGGTTGTATGTTGAAATATAGTTTGAAATGTTTCATATCTAGTGAGAAATTTCAAATTGGCTGATAGCATATTAAAGTTTTCTTCTTCCTACCGAAACTTTTTGGATATTCAAAGGTCATTGTAGCCTGTAGGTGTCGAGGTCGAAGCTAAGGAAATTTGACCTTCGATGTCAACATTTCTTATCTTAACACACCCTTAAAAAGTATATCTCCGACATAAATGATGCACGGATAAAATCGAACCACTCGAATCGTTTGGCAAGACAAAATCTGGTTTGCAAAAAAACACAGAGTTTTTAAAAAGTATTATACGTATTTAACGCATTCATATTAATTATCTTAAGAAATTTATGGAAATGGCCATATATACAGTAGAAGAAAAACTCGTCGAGGAAAGAATGAAGGCCATTATGTTTGTTGATGACAGTACAGGAACAGCTACAGGATTGGAATGAGGAAGGGAAAGAGTATGGAATGAAATTTAACATGTTGAATTTCAAGTGATGTTAGTGACAAAGTAGAGGATAAGGCCTAGTAAAGCTATAAAGTTGTATGGAATAGAGCTGAGAAAATTACAGCACGTAAAATATCTTGGAAGCGTGATTGAGACGAAAGGGGGAAGCCGAGAGGATCTAATGAGAAGAGGACAGCAGGGAGAGTTGTTATATAGGTGTGTGAAAGGCCTGCTATGGTGAAGAGAAGTGCCCTTGAAGTGTAAGGAAGTGTTGGACAGGGTGTACTTTGTACCCATTGTCGCACTTGCAGCAGAAACATGGACAATGAATGAATGTAAGAGAGACTAGGAAAGTGGAGGCCATAGGACTGAAGTTAGTGAGAAGCATGCTAGCTGACAACGAGGAGAAACAAGATTAGGAATAAAGCTATCTGGGGAAGAGTTGGGGTACAGGTAGTACATGAGAGAGTATAGGAAGCAAGAATGAGACGGTTTGGGCATATAATGAGGATGGAGAAGGAGAGTATACCAAAGAAATTGAAGGAAATGAAGTATGTAGGAAAAATACTGCGAGGGAGGCAAATAAAGAGAAGGGAGGGACCGATGGCAAAAAGTGTTCAAGTGAGAGGAGAATCATGGAAGGAATTAAAGAAGGAAGAATGGTGAAAGTATAGAGGAAGATGGAGGCATTTTACTAAACTGACCGTTCAAAGGCTAGAAACAGTTGTTGATGTTGTTGATGATGATAGTGCTTATAATGATAATGAGTCTTAGATAATGCTGTTGTTATGCTTAAAAAAGAAATCATATCTAATGGTCATTAATATTAAGAAAAATCATTTTCAATACAATTTTTAAATTACGTTAACTAAATCTGAAAATGAATCTCTTCTACTTAAACTTAGCATTAAGACGATTCATATGTTGTCCTAACTTTAATGAGATAATATTTTTTATCTTAGTTAGGTTAAAATTATAACCTTTCTTCCGAACTTAAACTTAATATTAGTTCACTACAGTTGACAATAATCTTGTGTTTTATAACAAGGTTAATAGTGATAAGTAGTCATTCATCTATCACTATTGTTAAAAACAAAACGTTGGGGATCCAATGTGTTTGCTAGTAACAACTTAAACTATATTATATAATTTATCTGGATGAGAGGGGTGAAATTTAAGGGCATTGCAACAAATTCACCTTAAGTCAAGATAGTATACGATATTGTTGAAAACATCCACCCAAAGATGAATTGAACTGAACAGATCAGAATTGAACAGTGTCTCCTGAGTCAGATACAAGTAAACTAGCGCATACATAAATTTTCTGTTGGAGCCAATCTCAAGAACCACGAGTATCTAATATAAGGGATTTAAGTTTGAACACATGTTGGTAATTTCAAATTGAATTTTACAAGAATAAATACGAGTACTAAAACTATAAGGCTCCAAGCGTCATAATCCTAATGAGTAAATTGTGTTAAATGACCAAAAAGAGTTTATCTAGCTTATTTGGTTTCTGTGCCATTGTTAGCTATCACCAACGAAAGATGGCCGGCCTCTTGGTCTAGTAGTCAGCATTCCTGGACAATAATCTAGAGTCCCGGGTTCGATTCCCCACGGGACCATAGGCAATTTCCCAAAAGGGAGTTGTTCCTATGATTGTCATGGTTTGGTTAATTAAGCTTAAATTAGGTTTAGGACTTAAACGGGCACCACATAATCCTCCTCATCATCAACCCATCATCTCATCAGAGCGAGGTAACAGCACCTACATCGTGTCCTAACCTCATAAGACAGTTACATATTTACCACTGCCAATATGAGACCAGAAATGTCTAGCTGACAAAAACCCTGGTTGCATTCGCAAACAAATCAAATCTAAAGAAAGACAACATGATGGAAAGGTTAAATACTATGAGATTTCATTAGATTATTCCTGGTTTTAGGAAGATAAATATTATGGTGACAGAAAAAACACCCTCAGTACATTCAGATGGGAAAATATCTCCCTCTTCCCCAAAAGTCAAAGTAAACCCTATTACTGAAAAGATAATCCTAAAACTAAACTATTTTTTTGTTCATATGATATTCATATTTATATTTAAACGAGGTGATGAAACCTCTTTTCTCTAAATAGATGCTCTCGATGAACCTTTTCTTAGCCCTTGGAGTTGATATCAGTTTGAAAAGCATAGACAGAAACTGGTGGAACTTCTTTATTTATAGCATCTTCCTATTTCTGCTTGGAGCGCTTTTATTAGTTCCTCTTTGTGCTACAATGCAGCAGCCCTGTGCTACAAAAAGTATTCCAGAGCAAATGTTTTTCTCTAGTTATTTTGTGTGTGTGTGTGTGTAATGGACATCATGACAATAATGTTAAATGGTATATAATTTTTAAGAGAAGACCTAAAAAGTGAACTCTTGGCAAGAAATTGAAAAGTGTACCTACGTACAATAATACTCAACAAGTAAGAGGAAGATGAGTCACAATCAAATATATATTTAATTATTTAATCACTTTCTTTAGAACGGATACAATCGTAAAAAAGAGTATTCATAAGTTATTTACAGATTTTTTTACACAACATTTGTGTCTTTATCTGTTTTAGATTAATTGTTATAATGAAATCGTGCCTTCATATTCCTCTCAATAATCCCCTCAGCATCTTCTTAAAGTTTGAATTACTACTAAATTAGTAACTCTAGTCGTTCTGGTTATTGACACGTTTCTTACGAGCCCTGCAGAGAGTGTACATAGCTATGCACACGAACTACATTTTGATACGAGAATAACATGCCTTGTGTCCTCCTATGCGACAGAGTTACTCTATGATAAATTTGATAACATAATATACAGTAAATAAGCTAAAACATTATCTTCCATCCACCCTAGATTTTCCCATACGCATTATAGTGATATCTGCCTCGCAATTGGGCACCAATTATTGCGATACCGTATTTTTATTTACTGATGATGATTTGGATGTTGATAATGTTGACCCGTGTATGCTTTACGGTGAGCAGTAAGTATAACGATACCGGGTTTTATGATGATGACGATGCGTGCATGCCTTACTGCACACTTGTACACGGCTATATGATCTGATTCTACATGTTTCTCACTGTAGAGTTACTGATTGGTTAATTATCGAAATTAGTAGAGATTTAATATTGTACACGATTTACTTAGCTTATTTCACATTTAAGATTATATAATTAACATTAAAATTATACAGTTTTTGTTCATTTACAGTGCATTTTATGATTATATAATTAACATTAAAATTATACAATTTTTGTTCATTTACAGTGCATATGCAGTTAAAAATTGTTTTTCTGTGATAAAACTAGGTTTTTGTGTTTTTTGTGTGATATATTCATACGCACAAGCTGCTTATATATGACCTATCCCTTGCTTCTTGGGCCCCTTGTCAGCAGTGCTAAATTTAACTAATTGGAGAACTCCTGGCAACCTGATGTTGTGAAGGCTTGCTTCTTATTGGGTAAAGGGAGCCAGAATGTCACATGATTTTCAAATAAACGGAGTTGGTCTTTTAAAGAAAGACAGTTTTAAAATGTAATGTATTGAAATTATTTTTGAAAACGCTTGATTCTTCATGGATGAAGTATTAAAAGGAGACCTTACATACAATTCTTTAAAGAAAAAAATACTTCATCCTAGGCTCTTTGACTATATGAGAGGGGTCCAAAACATATCATTACAGCATGTTCTGATGCGTCCTGAGAAATAAAACACAATTATCCTATAGCTGAGCGTTTTTCAAACTGTACACCACGCAACTCTTGGGCTACGATATCTAAAACTACGTGAGGAAATCTTAAATTATTATTTATTGTTTTTTTTACACTAGAGAATATCATCAGAAATTAGGATTGCCAATTTTTTAAATCTGAATAGAGGACATCTGCCAGTTTCAACGAATTGTCTTCAAAGGAGAAAGAACATTTTATAGAAATATCAACAAATTATACTTTAAAAACCAAATTTCAAAGGAAAGAAATTACAAATTTTTTGTTTGAAATACACACGGAATATCTTCAATTGAGGAATCAACTTTGAAATATTATATGTGCTTAGCAACAACACATCTATGTGATCAAACTTTTTCATTGTATACTGCTATAAAACTAAATAAAGAAACAGGTTAAATATAGAAGATGACCTGCCTGTAGGTGACAACCATAATGCCAAATATTGAAGCACTTTGTGATCAAAAGCAAGCGCAGCTGAGCCCATTCATTTGGCAAATTGAACTTTTTGCATATGTAAGTAGAGATATAATGTACTTTCCTTGTATAGCTGTCAATGGTGTCCTGGAATTTAATGATAACTTTTTCTTTTAGTTAAGATTTGGTCATCTAATGCCGCTATGATCATGACAGATATTAAAAAACTGTTTATATCACCATGTGAAGAAAATTAAACTTTATGTTTCTACTGGAGCAATATTTTATTTAGTTTGGCCAAAAAAAGGTTTTGCTCTGAAAACTGAAGAAAAAAAACCTGGCCTTTTCTAGCGTTCCTTACATGCCCACCTGAATCTAACTAGATAACGCAAAAAAGAGACTACACCTATTCTTTATCTAAATACTTTCCGTAATTTATGAAACAAATTAACTTTTCTCAGATTTTGTTGTTGTCATTTTACCAAGAGTTGGTGATTTTGTCGGCTGGGCTTTTATTGGCACTGTGTGGCCTTGTGGCCTGAATTTAATGTTTTTATATCTGTATTGTATGTTTCAAAATCTTTATTTCTATGGTTAAAATAACACACTCCAATGATATGTCTTGTTTGAGCCTAGTTATGTGGAAGATACCCGGTTAGTCAAGAATGTCATAAGCTTTTTCTTTTTTAAAAATATCACCAAGTCTTACTACCCGTTTGGGCTTTACGCTTATATACTAATTACGCTGATGTGTTAGGGATGAGGAAGGTTGAATTTAGAGGATCTGTATCCGTATTTGAGTGGCAAGGGGTAAGAGGAGGGTTTTAAAAACATACAGGAAAAAACACAACTTTACACCCGACCGGGATTCTAGCCCTCGACTTTGGAAGTACAGTCTATTGCGAGAGTAGCGCCTTAGCCTTAGGACATGGAGCCACCAAAGCGGGTTATATATGAACCTACACGTGCGCCATTTACCTAAGTAGTGATGACGTTTCCGATTACGTTTCTGATTCGATTGTTTTTGATGCATGAGTCTCTTCTATTTTTTTTGGAGGAGTGTCAATTTTGTATTAGAAAAGAATGTACATCTTGCTGTCGCACGCCTTCCAAAAGCCTTCAGGCGTCTCCAAACCATTTTCTCGCCATCGAGTTTCCTTTAATGGAATCATTTCTTGGAGTCTCTTAGACTGTTATTAGCTTGTTGGAGGAACTATCATCAAATGATGAATGAAACGAAATGATAGCTATTTATCTTCACGGTTGTTTGCTTTGATATGTACTTGATACACAGTAAAAGAAAATGATTCTTTATTTTAAACAAACACGCAATTAGCTATAAGCTAACGTGGCATCTTCCTTTTGTTGTGCATTAACATCTTCACTTTGTATTAGATAATAATTATAAATGTTTTTAGTTCAGCGCGTTTTAATTTCCTTTCGGGCTGTCAGCAACACACTCTTACTTATCTAAATAAGTTAATTTATTTGAAATGAAGTACCACCACCCATGTCGGTCAGCAGTCAGACAAAGACTTCTGTCTCGCCTTGTCTGATTTATCGGTGAGGGCTAGGTTAGGGATCGAATCTCGAATGGCTATATTGAAGTGATCATTTTCTTAGTGTTTTCCCACCTTCCATCCTAGCATATGGGAGTAAATTGTTTACCTTAATTCTAATTCTAAGTTTATTTAAACAGATATTATACCGAATATTTATCAAAGAAACAGAATAAATCTATTTAATCGCAAAGGGGTGCATCAACATTTGCCTATGGAAAGACCGGGGGGGGGGGTACCTTAATGTTTGGAAAGTCCCCCACCTCATCAGTGCAACTGATCTAGAAGAAAGTATACCTGCTGACATCAAAATCAGGAGGTTTAAACACGCACAACGACAAAGTTGAGGCCACAACAATTCCAATAGAATTGTGACCTTGTGATATATAGGCAAACCGCAAAGCCATAAATTTGGTGTAACTCTTTTCCTCACTCTAGAACCTTTCTCTGGTCCGCCAAGTGTCCGTTCTCTCGCCTGATATACATGCAAACCACAAGACCTTAACCTTTATCTAACTTTGTTTCTCACTATAGAACCTTTCTCTGGTCCGCCAAGTGTCCGTTCTCTCGCCTGATATACATGCAAACCACAAGACCTTAACCTTTATCTAACTTTGTTTCTCACTATAGAACCTTTCTCTGGTCCGCCAAGTGTCCGTTCTCTCGCCTGATATACATGCAAACCACAAGACCTTAACCTTTATCTAACTTTGTTTCTCACTATAGAACCTTTCTCTGGTCCGCCAAGTGTCCGTTCTCTCGCCTGATATACATGCAAACCACAAGACCTTAACCTTTATCTAACTTTGTTTCTCACTATAGAACCTTTCTCTGGTCCGCCAAGTGTCCGTTCTCTCGCCTGATATACATGCAAACCACAAGACCTTAACCTTTATCTAACTTTGTTTCTCACTATAGAACCTTTCTCTGGTCCGCCAAGTGTCCGTTCTCTCGCCTGATATACATGCAAACCACAAGGCCTTAACCTTTATCTAACTTTGTTTCTCACTATAGAACCTTTCTCTGGTCCGCCAAGTGTCCGTTCTCTCGCCTGATATACATGCAAACCACAAGGCTTTAACCTTTATATAACTTTGTTTCTCACTATAGAACCTTTCTCTGGACCACCAAGTGACCTTTCTCTCGCCTGATATACAGGCAAACCGCAAAGCCACGAACTTTGACTAGCTCTGTTTCTCACTATCGAACTTCTCTCTGAACCACCTAGTATCCATTATCTCGCCTGATATACAGGCAAACCGCAAAGCCATGAACTTTGACTAGCTCTGTTTCTCACTATCGAACTTCTCTCTGAACCACCTAGTATCCATTATCTCGCCTGGTATACAGGCAAACCGCAAAGCCACGAACTTTGACTAGCTCTGTTTCTCACTATCGAACTTCTCTCTGAACCACCTAGTATCCATTATCTCGCCTGATATACAGGCAAACCGCAAAGCCATGAACTTTGAATAGCTCTGTTTCTCACTATCGAACTTCTCTCTGAACCACCTAGTATCCATTATCTCGCCTGGTATACAGGCAAACCGCAAAGCCATGAACTTTGACTAGCTCTGATCCTCACTATTGAACTTCTCTCTGGACCATCAAGTGTCCGTTCTTTCGCCTGATATACAGGCAAACCACAAAGCCATGAACTTTGACTAGCTCTGATCCTCACTATTGAACTTCTCTCTGGACCATCAAGTGTCCGTTCTTTCGCCTGACATACAGGCAAACCACAAAGCCATGAACTTTGACTAGCTCTGATCCTCACTATTGAACCTCATTCGAGAGTGAAGATGACTATAGATTTTAAAAGGAAATTTACATAATTTTTGTGGAGGAAGAGTGGACAACTATACAAAAGTTCAGTACATCTGGCCAGGATTTAAACCCCGAACTCCCTGACGCCGGCAAGCCAGTCTACTTCGAGAGTGACATTATGCACCAGGCGCTTAGAGTTATTTTTACAGCTATATACCTCGTCTTTTATAAACACTTAAATCAAGTATCCAAAGTGTTTTAAATAAATAAATTAAAACTCCTTCTGTTAAAACTATTAGTGTTTTTATAAACTAATTATTTAATTTAGAAAAGGAATGTTTTATTTTAATGAAAAACTTCAAACATGATTATTTACTGGTATTTTACATGTCAGGATATAAAAACCAAAACAGATATCCTAGCATAGTAACAACTTTTGAAAACTTTACATGTCGCTAAGGTATAATTTATTCGAGGTCTAAGCATAAAAATAGACTGAAAACAAATTCACATTTGAATTAAAATATTTAAGCAAATGAAAACCAAGGGATTGTTTCGAATTAAACATTTTTTAATATTAGGTCCAAATTATTAGTTTAAATATGGGCAAAAAAAGGACCTTCATTACTAAATTAGTTTTACTGTAACTCTAATAAATATATTATGCACATATAGGTTCACGGGTATAATAGTTTGAACACCTCACACAAGAGATTTCATACCTGGGGTTCTTGAAGAGTTTTATGAAGGTCCATGAACCATCTATCAAACAAGACCAACTTTTTTTTTCTAGCACTGCGTCTTACTAGATATTCAGGTTATACGCATACGTTCTAATAACGCTAATGAGCTATGGATGAGGAAGGTTGAATATAGAGAAAGTGTAACCCAATTTGCGTGAAGGGAGAGTGGAAAATAATTTTGGAAAAACCATCCTCAGTACACCCGACTGAGACTCGAACCTTGATCATCCTGTCATCGGCAGTCTAGCCTACTGCAAGAGTAGCGCGTTAGACCACAGGGCCATCGAAGCGGGTACCAACTTATTAAATTGTCTTGTGACTCGACATTGAAGATGCTAATCTCTTTAATTCCTTTAGTGGTCTTTTGATTTCATTCTTCCTCGGTGTACCTTTGTGTTTTCAAAAGGGCAATACAGTACTTGATGCCATTTTCCACCACTTATCCGTGTGATCTAACTTTATCAGCTCTTGCGCATATTAAAAATAAATATATACTAAGCATAACACCAGACCTTAGATTGAACTTATCCTCCGTTTATCTTTAGTTTTGAAAGCGGGCGGCTGAAAAACAGCGCCAACCATCACATAGATGAGTGTTTAATTCATTTTAAGCATAACTATACACATTCCTTAAAACAAACAATTTTTAATATTATTACAATATCTAATTGCTATTTCTTTTATTAATATGAATAAATGTGGGGAATGCCAGGCCTCCACCGTGGTTCGGATTCCACGTTAAACTGTAGGTCCTTCATTTAATTCACAATCACCCTATATCACCCTACCATTACACATTAGCGTAAGTGCGTATAACCCGAACGGGTAGTAAGACGCGGTGCTAATAATAATAACATTAATATGAAATAGACTAAGGGTCAGTCTCATAGTCAAGTTTAGTACGCTTCAAGTGCGGCGCTACACTAAGTACAAGACCACACCTACCTAAACTAGAATAGAATGGGCCAGTTTCCTATGCGAGAACGGCCCATTCCATTCGAGTTTAAGTAGGTGTCGTCATGAACTTAGTGTAGCGCCGCACTTGAGGCGTACTAAACTTGACTATGAAACTGGCCCTAAGTAGAGTTTGCGTAGGTTTTGTATTTTACCCCTATTGGTGGGGAAGATTAGGAGGTCCACGGAAAATTACCATTGGCTTCAGCAGTACACAATATGGTAAAGGTTGGAAACCATTCCCAAACATTTTAGAACCGTGATCGAGTTTTTAAACTGACTAACTTTTGTGACCAACCTACCTTTAATGGACATGCAAAGGGGGTGGTATTTTTAATTTGGTAATCTGTTTTCCCTTTTACCATATTTTAATACTTTTCCATGTTCTAATGTTTTACATTTCCAAAACACATGAACCACAGTTTAGAAAACACTACCTTATACCACATGACCACCAATGCATTTGGCTAGGCATTACAAATGTTTTACAGACGCAAACGCAGAATAGCACGAGAGCAAATTATAACACGTACCGACCAATTGGTCACACCATGTTATTGATCGTTCTTAAAGACGGGCTGTCGCATTTCGCGAAGGTTCTGAAACAAGTAAAGACATAATTATATTAGTATAGGGTAAAAAATAAAGCGGTAAACTGAATAAGGGTGTCTAGGGGTACGTGCGGGGACACTACTCTAAGGGGCTGGAAGAGAGCCTCCCGCTGACCACTGGCTTACACATCTCGGTTATCCGAGCAGGGCTTTCTAACGCCGATGGCACCCGCCAGGGTCGATGACGTAGTTCCCAAAGTGTCTTATAAACCGTATGTTAGTTTGTGGTTCATCCTGTGTGGCGGACAAGAGGACTGCGCGGTCACTTAACATACGTGTCACTGATCGACTCAGGTCGTACGTACGTACTGTCTTCCAACTCTTCTCACGCTAGAATCAAGACAGGGTTTGGCATGCAAAGCCC
>CABFOW010000316.1:38726-71087 GCA_902141385.1 Timema californicum | reverse complement strand
CCCCCCATCACACACACACACACACGAAGTTGCGTGGAATACCAAACCAAAGTTGAGACGAAGGGCGTTGCTTTGTTTTCGACCAGCAGCCTCGTTCCACTCATCTCTCTCCCTCTTACACCTACCTCCCTCCTTCCCCGTCATGACCTCAACCCCATGGACTTTGGAGAATAAAGTTGAACATTGTGTTTGGGAATCAAGCTTAGTTTTGATATTTGGGAATCACATTTGAATTAGTTGCATTTTACAGTTTTGAGTACCCTCATCATAAGCCAACGCATTAGCTCAGTCTATAGCGTGTCAGTCTATCGAGTCAAGAAAACCCGGTCTCGATTCCCGGTGGGTCCTAAAAAACCTATCATTGTTGAAATGTTGGTTATCCATTTCACAATGATAAATTAATGGCTGGGGGCTGGAGATGGGATCTCTTCTAGATTTAAATTAGTTTTTTTATCACCGTGTCTCACTATCCGTCCTGGTCTGGCGCATATGTACTAATTAAAATAATGTGTTAGGAATTAGAAAGGGTGATTTTTATACGAAATATACCCTTGTGTGGAGATAGAGTGGAAAATAATTGAGGAGAAACCAGCCTCTGTATATCCGACCAGGATTGGAACCCTGATCTCCTCATCATTAGCAGACCCGTCTATTACGAGAGTGACGCCTTGGACCATTCAACCACTGAGGTGGTTTCTTAAGTTTGTTAATAAGTCATGTACTGACATAATTAATCGATTTAGAAAGTGCACGTTAAATACCTCAAATAATAAGTACATAATTACAAAATACATTATTTCATTATTTTATGTGACACACTATTACATACGTTCTCATATTGTCTATTATAGTTTGGATTTTTTTAAAAAATAATTCTACTATCAGTAAACTACCTATAAATGATTAATTTTTCTACTAAAAGAAAGTGAACAGTTCTATTTTTTCATGTAAAACTCTACACACAAACCCATTTTGAATAAAATAGTTCAAGCCATTCTCGAGAATTTGCCAATTTCTAAACTCAGTCAAAATAAACTAAGCTTAAAGGAATTTCTCTCCATATAACAAGTATAGAGTGCATTTTATATATATATATATATATATATATATATATATAATCGCGTCCTTGATATCCATTGTAAGCAAATATGTTAGAGAAATTTCCAAACAATTTAGAATTTTCAAAACTCAGTCGTCACTTAACTAATCTGATTCTTAGAGTAAGACCTAGGAATCATGATTTTCCCTAGAGGTATGATCAATATAACATCTTACTAAATATAAAAATTTAATGAAATCCATCAACCCATTTCACCTGTAGCCTAAAGAACAGATAGAGGGATAGACCATGTGAAAGTCATTTTTAGCTTAGCAATATATTAGAATATTTTTTATTGATATAAAATAATGAGCAATATAAAACAGTAATTAACACTCCCTATTTAGAATGGGTATGTAGCATATGCAAAGAAGTTAAATTATATTATTGTATATGAATACACTATACCTATTACTAATAATACTGTAATGTCCATTGATATATTGATAATTATACTCATTTCAGTTGAAATTAAAGAATGACTTAACAGGAGAACTATTAAGGTGGTACAAGACATGATCTGTGCTATTTTAGTTTCGCCACATGGGAGCATGGAGGTCACCGAGGGGTTGTTAAAGGCATTTTCAAAAGGGTTTTGTATTTAGCTGGACAAAATGCCAATAATAAAGAATACTTTTAAACAAGGATGATCCAAAAGTGGGAGCCTTTGGGCGCCAAAGTAGCGTCAACCGAAGTTATGAAAGGCTCAAGGAGAGACCTATTCTGGCTCTTCTTGTTGCTTCTCTAAGAAAGGTAGATGCTCCAATGTTAATGCATTATTTTTAGCATCATGTCTTACTACCCGTTCGGATTATGCGCTTAGGCCTATGTAATAATTACGCTAATGGTTTTAAGGAATAGGAAAGTTAAATTTAGAGAAAGTGTACTCAAATTTGCATGGAGAAGGAGTGTAAAATCATTTGGGAAAACCATTCTCAGTACACCGGACCGAGATTCGAACTTCGATCTCCCCGTTGTCGGTAGTCTCTTCTACTACGATGGTAGTGCGTTAGACCACGCAGCCCCCAAAGTGGGTAATATTAATGTATTGCCACGCGATATCTTTACTCTTTAATTTTTATTGATTTCATTAGGGATACGCCCAGCGTACTAGTATGGCGATTAATTTAAAAGTTTCTTAAATCATATTATTAATAACTGAACACTTTGTAATAATTAAACACAACGTCATACAAATACACTATACGGTCACATTCAATTTTATTTGCTTTTAACTTCCAGTAAAGTAACCCAAATTATTGTAATAATAAGTGAATAGTAAGTAATCTATTTTTTATATCATATACAAATTGGTGATGACAAAATAGATAAGACTAAGATAATTTATTATAAAAGTAATGCTAATTAATTTGAAGATAAGATAATATAGGCTTATGTTATGTTAAGTCATTTTAAGTAAGTGTGGTTTGGGTTGATTAGCTATGCTAAGAAGACGCGGTGCTAAATAATAATAAGTTATGCCAAGATCTCTCTCTCTCTATATATATATATATATATATAATGTTAATTTTTTCGAAATTTATGGACTCTTAACAAAAGTGTCATTTGACATCTATTATTTTAAACCCATTGAAAAAAAACTACAAAATTTGAATAATTTTTTTGAAAATTGTTTTTCTCAATTTTGATCATTCCTTTCCTACATAATGTCAGCCGAACGAATATTACTATACTTTAACTAATTATATTGATACTTATTTATTTGTAAGATAAGTTTGGTGGTAATCACTTGAAACTATCAAAGTTATTTTAGATATATATTATATAAATGGCGTCTTAATTCCAATATTTTTTAGTGAAACAAATCTTTGATAAAAAAGGCCAATATCTTTAAAGACACAACTCAGTATTCTGTGTTACTTTATGGCCACCAAGAATGATGGATAGCTTTTGAAGATTTCAAAAATTTACCACATATAGCCCAGATTTTATAAAATGTAGGCCTAATAGTAGTAATAATAATGAAATTATTTAAAACAAATCTTTATTTCATTTAAAAAAATTGTAACTGATATTTTTCAAAATTTTTGTTTAACTTTAAACACTTTTGATGTGTACAACTGTTTTTTTAAATTCAAACTAATTTGAATCAGATTAACAAACCCTATACAAACCGTTAGATCGGTGTAGGCACTCCCTGTTTATCAGATATTCTTTAAATAAATTTAAAAACAATGATATATACAGACAGATATTTAGCATGCCTCTTATGTTCCTGAAAATCAAATATTTTAAATAGATTTTCGATGTACTTTTCAATTAAAACCATCACCATCTCCCCAAACTTAACATGGGTTAGTTATATGTGCTACGAGTACATAACCATGATTTAGATATTAATTTATATTGTTGGGTTGGTAGCCTTTGATAAATCGTCCTCTGCACTGCACCTTCAACTGTCTAGACAAGGTTGATTTATCCGTGCACATAATTCTACGAGTTCAAGGGAACTATATAGTACTAGCGAAAACGTTCCCCATGTAGATGGGGGCTGTCAGACAACATAACATCATTATAGCGCGGGAAGTTTGGGTTTCAACAAGAGAGTAGGAGTAGGGAGTGCGTTTTTGCGCCTGCTACCAGTGAAACTCACTACAAACCTATTGTTTTCATAATAGATTGTATAACCGATAACTCGTGTTATGATTCATATCTGAACACCCTCATCGATGGAATAAATGTAAGGTTCACCCTCTCTTATTTGCCGAGGATTGCGAGAGCGAGGTTCGAATCCTGATCTGGTGTTTTGAAGGTGGTTTTCCATTAAAAATTTACCACGCTCCTACGAAAATGCAAGTACATTTCCTCTAAAATTATACCTTCCTCAACCCTACCCATTAGCACAATTAGAATTTATGTATTCCTATTTGTGGGAGTAGGGGAATATCCAAACATATACACATTGGAAAAAAAAATAGTTATATGAAAATGTTTTTAGTAGACATAAATATCTTTGAGTTAATCGGTATTTTATTAAATAATATTTAAAATTCAGGATTTTACAACTAACATGTAATATATATTTGTTTGTTTATTATTGTTTCACAATCGTTATAATGAATATTTAATGTATTGCCAATAGGGAATGACCTTTGCAATAAATGGTCTACTTTAAAATTACTTAAAGATTTTTATATATAACAATGATCTCATTTCTTTAGACAATGTGAAGTTTGTGTGCCTCTGGTAAGAAATGAGCTCCTACTTCCTAAGGGATGGACCATTACATTTTAATCATAGTTTAATAGTGGGTTAGTTATTTAAATATAAAATTCAGATTTTCCCTTTATACAATATCATACAATTCTTATACCATGTTTTTTGGAAATTGTATTTAGTACCTTTGGAATTTCTATCTTTCATATTATTGATTTAATTCAAATTTAAAATCTTAACAAAACAAAATAGACATATTTAAATTACTTTTTATACTTATAAAATATACATTATTTTACTCTATAGTTTTTTTTCTTCTAGGCTATTATAATTTTTGGAACCTTGATAATTTAAGTTATAATCAAACAATAATATTATATACACAGTAAATGTTTACTTTACATATTTTTCTGATTTCAAACTTTAGTGTTAAGGGTACTACCTACTCGAAGGGAAATATACTCACACTGTGGTGTGTAATATGGGAATGTAAGCTCAGAAGCATTTTATAATTGCTACATATTTGTTTTAATATTGACATTTATGCATATGTATATTATTAATTGTTATAAATGAAGTTAGGCCTACGGTTCTGCTTGACTAAGTTTGTGTGTGCTCTTTAATTTTTCTTTACGTCCAAAATTTTATAAATAACATTTTTTTCTGTTTTTTTTTCAGGTAAGTGAAACAAATTAAATACTCGAAGGAATGGAGTGAACAACTCGCATAAAGATAAGATTATCCTAAAAATATATATATATATATCAGTAAAGCGCTATGTAATGTTTAAATATTAATTTGAAACGAACTTTTAAATCTGATAAAGAACATTAAGAGGCCATCATAGTACTCGAAAGATATATCGAAACATGTGCGTCTTATTGAACTAACTTATCAGCAATTAATAGGAATACGGAAGAGAAAAAAGGATCCAACAGATTTAAGAATCTCTTTTGGATGTTATCGTTTTATTTTTTTGTAAAAAAATATATATATTTACGTATAGCTTGAAAGTATTGGATTTATAAAAATTTGTTGCGAATAAAATATTTGTATTATGAATAGATCTACATATTTACAATGATAAGTAATTTCATATCTCAAATAGTTTCGGAGATATTATAAAAAGTGAGATTTTACACATCAGACCGGAGCCCTTAAAGTCATTTTGCCGAAATATTGGGAGTAGCAATTTTGTTTAGAATATTTATAAATGCTTTTAAATGAAATTTAATCAAAATCGTTAAAGCTGATTTTGAGAAAATCGATTTTTTCTCTTTTTGCCCTTCAGTAAACTACCCTTATGTTTAGGATTAGATATCCAATTCCAAAATCCCTTGGGGTAACCCTATAAAAACCCTAGATACCAAGTTTCAGCCCGATCGGTAAAATATTTTAGGCTCTAGTCGGAGGTACAGACAAACAGACAGACAGATAGACGGAAATTTAAAAACAATTTTTTCGTATTTGGGGGTCATGAAACGTCGTGTTTCATCAAAATCTCGAGCTCGATTTTTTTGACGATCACAATACTTTCTCTACCTGTAAGATTGTGAGAAAGTAAAAATAGTCTATTGTCAAAAAAAATCTTCATTTTACCAAACAAATATGGAGAACTATACTAAATTAAAACCATATAGTCCTAGCTATGAGCTCTGAGATAAAGATTTCATGATAAAATCCTGCGCTCACAACACAAAAACTTAAGATATTAGCTAAATTATAATCTATATCTGGGCCCAGCTGCTACAGAGTGTTGGCTGTCTGAGCGCACGTCCACCATGGGTAAGGATGAAGGGAGGAGGGCAGGGAGAGTGTCGAACAGAAGAAAAACAACTTGTTGGGTAGGAGTACATCGGGAAGGGGAGAAGTGAGAAGGAGCCTGCGGTCTCTTTGACAGACCACTCACATTACAGCTATTGATAAGTTTGCTCGAGTGGAAATCAAATGTTATTTCAGTTTTAAAGAATATAGGCCAAGTTTTTGTTTCTATTTTACTAGTACTACAATAACCTAGGTACATAACTTTTTTTGGTTATCGAGTCTTACTACCCATCCGGGCTATACGCTTATGTACTGTACTAATTATGCTATTTTGCTCGGGATAAGTAAGGTAGAATTGAGAGAAAAGGTACCAAGATTTTCAGGGGAGTGGAAAACTATTCAGGAAAAACCACTCTCATTACATCCAACTGGGATTCGAAACCCCATCTCGCCAACATTGTCAGTCTAGTCTAATACGAGAGTGACACACTAGCCTAGGCCATTCACCTACCTAAGTGTAAGACATGACTTCATTCTGCTTTACTTTATGGTGGAACTCGTTCATGTATTCAAACGTTATTAAATAAATTAAGAATATACCTCTTTAAAATTTCAGCACTTCTATTTTTTTTTCGTGTTGGAGACGCATTTAACAATTTAATAGGGTGATCTGGCGGTCTAGGGGTAAGGTGTCAGACTTCTATGCTGGCGGCTGGGGTTCAATCCTCGGTCCCGGCACAGATTTATCTGATTACCAAACCCTTCCTTCACCTCTTACAAGACATCTTGTGAATGTGGGGAATGCCAGGCATCCACCGTGGTTCGGATTCCACGTTAAACTGTAGGTACTCCATTTCATCTCACAATCACCCTACCATTACAAATTAGCTTAAGTGCGTATAACCCGAACGGGTAGTAAGACGCGGTGCTAATAATAAACAATAAAATAATCAGTTTCTAAATAATATTGTGTAGAGCAGTCAAGGGATTTCTTAGTTAGACACACTTATCAGCAATATTATTCAACTCCCATCAATAGACGCACGAACGAAACATCAAGCTCGTCTAGCCTGGTTTGTCGGCAAGACTCGAATCCTGGCTGTATGTACTGAGGGAGGATATTTTCCCACTCTCACTTCTTTATTAAGCTATATTATTATTATTATTATTATTATTAGCAGCAGCAGCAGCGCGTCTTACTACCCGCCCGGTTTATACGCACTTAGGCTAATGTGTAATGGTAGGGTGATTGTGAGATGAAATGGAGGATCTACAGTTTAACTTGGAATCCAAACCACGGTGGAGGCCTGGCATTCCTCACATTCACAAGTTGTGAATAATACACATCTTGTTAGAGGTGAATGGAAGGGTTTGGCAATCAGATAAATCTGTGCCGGGACCGAGGATTGAATCCCGGACCCCCAGCACAGAAGTCTGACACCTTAACCCTAGACTACCAGGTCACTGACAATTAAATTATAAAATACAGCATTTCACAGAATATGTAGTTATTCCCTATGGCTTCGATTGTGGAACAGGGTTTGAGAACCACTGGGCTGGACACTACTAGAATTCAGTAAATGAAGAACATTTTCATATAAAAAAACATCCAGATGTCCCGGGATCGATCCCTGGTGCTCTCAGAATCTTTCTTTGAAGCAGTGGGTCTGGAACGGGGTCAACTCAGCCTCATGAGGGTAGTTAGGAGCAACTCGGTTGGTATAGATCCCTTGCGGGCTCACACCATGGAGACCAGGTGCCCACCGATGCAGGTAGCAATTAGTAATCCCTGTAATAAACATAATAAGGGGACTACAAAATTCCTTTTGATCGTTTGGCATGATGTGTTGGTTTTTACAAAATCTTTTAAGTGATGTGTTTCTATTTCTTGTGAAACCAAAAGAATATCCTGATGAGATTTAAACTTGAACCCGTCTGTTAACGGCAATAGCTTAAATGTGATATGAATAATACCTCTAACTAGAAGCCTCCAAGTATGCAACTATTTAGTTTATATATTATTTGGGTATTTCGAGTCAAATATAGGAAAATATTAATGTAGAGATGTATGTTTTTAGCTGAATACATGATTTATTACCAAATATTATAAAATTAACTCATAAAATGTAGGCTATATGTCATATTATAAACTATACTGTACTCATTATGTAATCTCAACTGATGTAACCTGTATAGGCCCAGTCGCCTACTTAAATATATAAGAACTTATCAGGATATTATATAACTAAATATAGTATAAAGTACTGCCACACAAAGATAAATGTCCCCGGTTCGATTCCCTTGTCCTTATTATAACTTCATGAAATTGTATGCACTTTTAGCTATAATAATTGGGGTCTAAGCTTATACACACTTAAACATAATAATTCGTTTCCAACAACATCTGGTGGGACGGATAAAATTATTAAACTTAAAAATAGGTTATTTACATAAACATTCTAGGCTTTATAAAAGTGTAATAGAACGGTTAAACAGCATCAAGACTATTTCAAATGAAAAAGATAAAAAGCCAGCTGCCCACTTTTTAATAGTTCCTCGATGTACAATCCTGAGATGGCATTCAAAAACCAATCATGCTAATTAATAAATAAAATAAGTATTTTAGACAAAATACTACCTTGTTCACAAATTGGGTGTACAAACAAACGCAGCTTATTAACAACGCAATATTTACCTAAACATGATCATAAAATAAGATAAACAAACTAATATACATTGTCACAAAAATATTTTTGATAGAAGAGCATCACAATTCACAAAAAAAAGCATAAATAAAAAAATATATTCTGTTACAAAAACGTATTGAATATAAAAATCCAGGTTTTCCAAGTAGCATCACGGTTCACCGTGCCACCAGAATTGGTAGCTTTGCTATAGAAAAGGTAATTGATCCCCTTCAAGATAATCTTTAGTTTTTGTATTCGTCTATTTTTAGATATTTTTCGTCTGCTTGTACAAAATTAAAATTTTCTACCACTTAGAGACATTTGTTTTTTACATTAGCCATTTCCCACCTCCTACTTTTAAATTCCAAACTTTCTAGATTTTATGGTTATTTTGGAGTAGTCCTTTTAAAAACTTGACAAATTTAAATTTTCCTCCTTGCAGAAAAGAAGAGTTAATAATTATTTTGGAGAGATTTTAAGCTAACATACCCTGACCCATTTTTAGGCCCTTTTCTAAATAATTATTATTATTAGCACCGCGTCTTACTACCCGTTCGGGCTATACGCACTTACGCTAATGTGTAATGGTAGGGTGATTTGTGCCGGGACCGAGGATTGAACCCCGGCCGCCAGCACAGAAGTCTGACACCTTACCCCTAGACCGCCAGGTCACCTTCTAAATAATAAATACAGTATTTAACATTTCTTTTATTACAGGAGTAGGCCCTCTATATTCCCGGAAAATTTCAATTATCTGCCTCACCTTATTAGGTTTTATCTGCCCCCTTTCCCCTCTTTCCCAAAGTCTCAGTTAACATTTATTTCCCTATCTGAAGTTATTTCTCTACCTGTTTGCCAAACTTTAATTTTATAGTTACCTCATCTAAACTATTTTTTTCTAATTACAGCAGCCCAATTTCCTGGAGACCCATGGACAAGATTGGGATATGTTACCCCACCCCAATGCTAGACTAATAGTAGCTCCGGAGCCATTGCTGTTAGCCCATCCCCTACACTGGGCACGAGACGTACCCGGTTTTTTCAGTGATAAAATATTAGAACGAAGGCCTATAGCCGAACTTCCCAGTTTCGATTCCCGTGTACTGGTTGTCATTTTCCTGCAAATTTCATTTGATACAGCTTCAGGGTTTCTACCTGAGAACACACACACACCTATATATATATATATATATATATATATATATATATTTGTAATTATTCAATGGGCTTACCTGCCCAATAGTGATGAGGTATAATTTGTGAGAGATTCATTAGAATTAATTTTCTTTTATTATTTATCTTGATATTTTGTAGTTTATGCAAAAAGAAAAAGCTTTATATTGATAAAATCGAACAAGACGGCGACTTTTGGCAGGATAAAATGTGTCATAACCTTGTAAGGTATGCCTATCGTACTAAAAGGTAGTATATATCTCACAGTAGCCTATAGCTAATACGTTAATCATTAAGGTATTATTTAAATAGAGGAAAATGTTTGTAGTAGGTATAAGTTTAAGAGATAAATATCAAAATTAAAATTAATGAATTATAAGAACAAAGTTTTATTTAAATTTTATTATTTTATATATTTATCGTGTCCAAATTATTGAAATTGGTAAACGTACAGCTATAACTTTGGCGTGTAGTAAGCTAGAATAACTTCAATATAAGCATGATCCCACATAGTGTTTTAAAATACTTAGGAAGGGGAGGGGGTTTCGTAATGGAGGGAAATTCCCCATACTTTTAAATTAGTGTGTTGTGAGGGGGAGGTATTTGAATAAATATAAGCTAGCCTGTATTTAACAAATATAAATATTTAATAAAAGACGAATTTTTTTAAATTCAACAATCTCACAAAATAAGGCACACAGCGTAAATTTAAATATGTATTACTATGGATGTCTAAGTTTGAAGCTAATTGCATTATTTTTTAGCTGTGGGTGCTTTTTATCAACTTCTCTACAAGCGAATTATGATAAACTACCTCTTATTCATTTGTTAGCCTCATTTACTCTTAGATTTTTTTGCTAATGCCGTGAAAATGCTTTTGATGTCACTACTAGTAGTAAAAAAAATCCACTGGATATTTATTGGGCTCTATATAAGGTTTTAAGTTAGGAACATTTCATTTAATTGAACAATTTATTAACATTTCTTAGGTTTTACAAGGAGAGCTTGTTACCATAAATTATCGATTCTTAATACAAATTTCGACTACTAAAAATGACATCAGTGAGAAGGTGTGCGTGAATTCGAATCCATTTCTCAGATGATTTATTTAATGAAAATTATTATATTTAATGTCAATTAATCCACTGTCATATTTTTACATAATATCCTTTCTATTAGGACCTTCATTCATGTATTATTACATTCTCGCTATCTTAAAGTTAGAGAAAGTATTGTGATCGTCAAAAAAAATTTAACTCAAAATTTTGATGAATCTCGACGTTTCATAACCCCCCGAATCCTAAAAGGTGTTTTTAGAATTTCTGTCTGTCTAGAACCTATACTATTTTAATGATCGGGCTAAAACTTGTTATTTAGGGTTTTTATAGGGTTACCCTGAGGGGTTTTGTAATTGGATATCTAACCCTAAAATTAAGGATAGTTTACTGAAGGGCAAAGAAAGAAAAAGTCGATTTTCTCAAAATCAGCTCTAACGATATTGATTATATTTTATTTCAAAACATTTATAGATATTCTAAATAAAATGATTACTCTCAATATTTCGTCAAAATGACTTTAAATGTTCCGGTCTGACGTGTAAATTCTAATTTTTAATTTTATCTCCATGAGTCTTTGAGATATAAAATTACTTATCATTGCATACATGTGGATCTATTTATATTAAACATCTTTTACTTTAAATTTATTTTTATAAAACCAAAGGTTTTCAAGCTATACACAAATATATATTTCTTTCAACTTGGCCAACACTTAATACGACCGTCAAAAATTAAGCCCGAGATGTTGATGTATGTCGACGTTTCATGACTCCCCGAACCCTAAAAAAGTGGTCTTTTCAACGTCGTCTCTCTGTGTTTCTGTATAACCCTAAAATTAATAGTATTTTACAAGAGGATGAAAAGAGAAAAATTAAATTATCTCAAAATAGGCTATAACGATTCTAGCTCTCTCATTTTAGACTCAATAGTCAATAATTACCTATTTTAGTGGTCAAAATTTATAAAATAGAAATTTAATAGCAATTCGATAATCATAAGATGTGTATCCCCTAGTAAAATCACGAAAATTTCAACCTGAAGTTTTGCGTATAACCCGAAATGGTAGTAAGACGCGGTGATGATGATAATAATAATAATAACTAACCGGAAGTAAAAAAAAATTATATGAAATTTTGGCCCTAAGGGGACCCAATATAGATATTTTTTTATTGGTCCAAATATACCAATGAAGACGTTAATTCTTTAAAAATAACATTATGAAATTTAAAACCACGAATAAAAAATGTTTTGCGTATCTCTAGAGTAGTTTGTTCTCGGGTTTGCTAGTGTATATTATATTACGAATATGAGTAAATATCTCCATTTCTAAACAATGGAGCGAGAAAGTTTGTGTGGAGTTCCGTACCATTTATTTTATAAGATATCATTATATTCCCATGATGTAAATAGCCAGGATAAAAGCTATGTTAATATTAATTACAGTCCATATTATTACGTTTTAGCTTATCGAACCAAATCATCATCATCATCATCATAATTAACTGTTTCAAGCCTGTTGCCGGTTCACTTTATTACAATACCTCTATCTTCCTTTATCCTTCCAACATTCTTCCTCTTTTATTTGCTTCCAATCTTCTCCTCTCACTTGCACACTTTTGGTAATCTAGTCCTCCCATTTGTTTCTTTGCCTCCTTTGCGGTATTTTTCCTACAAACTTAATTTCCATCATTCGCTTTGATATTCTCTCTTTTACCATTAAAACATATGTTTCACAAAAAATATTTAATGTAATTGGATTTACAACATATTTAATCGGTCAATTTAAAACATTTTTATGGTTTATTAAAAAAGAGGTTAAAAACACATGCTATTATTAATCAAATGGGTTTTTATTTTTAAATATACATATAAAGTGTATATACCGTTTACGTAATGACCGCCATGCTCATGTGTCCAATTGTTTTATTTCGACACATCTGACATTAGTGTTAGCGTATAATGGCCTTAAAAAAAATTAACTATAAACTAACTTTTTTAAATAAATGTTTAGTTTTTATTATTGGTAAGGCACCAATCCTCTACCAGGGTGTATCAAACGACCAGGGAATATTTAGCTACTGTAAGCCATCACTCCTCAGCCGGGAAGTATCTAGCTACTGTAATCTATCACACTCTGACCAGGTAATATTTAGTTACTTACTGTAAGCCATCTCTCCTCGGCCAGGGAATATATAGCTACTGTAAGCCATCACTCCTCTGCCAGGATTTACCTAGCAACTGTAAGCCACCTCTCCTTTGCCAGGATATACCTAGTGACTGTAGGCCATCACTCCTTTGGGAGGATATACCTGGTGACTGTAAGCCATCACTCCTTTGCCAGGATATACCTGTTGACTGTAAGCCATCACTCCTTTGCCAGGATATACCTGGTGACTGTAAGCCATCATTCCTCTGCCAGGATATACCTGGTGACTGTAAGCCGTCTTTCCTTTGCCAGGATATACCTAATGACCGTAAGCCATCACTCCTCTGCCAGGATATACCTAGTGATTATAAGCCATCACTCCTCTGGGAGGATATACCTACTGACTGTAAGCCATCACTCCTTTGCCAGGATATACCTACTGACTGTAAGCCATCACTCCTTTGCCAGGATATACCTACTGACTGTAAGCTATCACTCCTTTGCCAGGATATACCTGGTGACTGTAAGCCATCACTCCTTTGCCAGGATATACCTAGTGAATGTAAGCCACCTCTCCTTTGCCAGGATATACCTGGTGAGTATAAGCCATCACTCCTTTGCCAGGATATACCTACTGACTGTAAGCCATCACTCCTTTGCCAGGATATACCTGGTGACTGTGAGCCATCACTCCTTTGCCAGGATATACCTAGTGACTGTAAGCCACCTCTCCTTGGCCAGGATATACCTGGTGAGTGTAAGCCATCACTCCTTTGCCAGGCTATACCTACTGACTGTAAGCCATCACTCCTTTGCCAGGATATACCTGGTGACTGTAAGCCATCACTCCTCTACCAGGATATACCTAGTGATTGTAAGCCATCACTCCTCTGCCAGGATATACCTACTGACTCTAAGCCATCACTCCTTTGCCAGGATATACCTGGTGACTGTAAGCCATCACTCCTTTGCCAAGATATACCTGGTGACTGTAAGCCATCACTCCTTTGCTAGGATATACCTGGTGACTGTAAGCCATCACTCCTCTACCAGGATATACCTGGTGACTGTAAGCCATCACTCCTTTGCCAGGATATACCTACTGACTGTAAGCCATCACTCCTTTGCCAGGATATACCTGGTGACTGTAAGCCATCACTCCTTTGCCAGGATATACCTAGTGACTGTAAGCCACCTCTCCTTTGCCAGGATATACTTGGTGACTTTAAGCCATCACTCCTCTACCAGGGTATACCTAGTGACTGTAAGCCATCACTCCTCTGCCAAGATATACCTACTGACTGTAAGCCATCACTCCTTTGCCAGGATATACCTGGTGACTGTAAGCCATCACTCCTTTGCCAGGATATACCTAGTGACTGTAAGCCGTCTTTCCTTTGCCAGGATATACCTGGTGACTGTAAGCCATCACTCCTTTGCCAGGATATATCTGGTGACTGTAAGCCATCACTCCTTTGCCAGGATATACCTGGTGACTGTAAGCCATCACTCCTTTGCCAGGATATACCTACTGACTGTAAGCCATCACTCCCTTGTAACATGAGTCACCCGCACTATCAAAACTAAGCTTTTTTCTGTTTTTCTGCCTAGCCGACATAATGTATGCCCAACTTTGAAATACGAGACGAACCACCTTGCTACTTGGTGAAAGGAAGTAGTTGATTAAGAAGTGTTATATCTGCTCTGACTCCTCGCGACCAGCTGATAAGCCTCAACTACGCTTGAGCTATATGGTACAGCCCACAAATACCGCCCCCGTCTCATAAAAAGTCTTAATAAGTTCGCCAAAGCTTAAATAATCCTCTTAATACAATATAATATTGAGTGTAATAAGACGTTGAAATAAATAATTTCACTTTATACCTCTAATAACTTATCTTACCGAGACCCTATAATTTCTTATTAAGCTCAAAACTCAATATTTTTATTAAATTTAACGATTTGATTTACATTTATTAGCCGTTTATTTACAGCTACCACTATTAAAAACAAAATGTTAGTCAACTTTAATTATAACCCGGTGGCTGCATGGTCTAAGTCACTACTCTCGCAATAGACTAGACAGCTGAAAATGGGAGGATCGGAGTTTTATCCCAGTTGAATTCACTCAAAAGGTTTTTTCCTAAATGGTTTTCCACTTTCCCTCTATACACATGATGTTGAATTTCCTCTAAAATAAACCTTTATAATCTCTAACACATTAGTTTAATTAGTATACAGGTGTATAAACCGGACCGGTAGTAAGACGCGGCGCTAAAAATAACTGTCATTATATATAAAACAAATTATTTAAATAAATATTAAAAATCGCACGTTGGCGCTCAAACAACCCTTAAAGTAAGAAAACAATATTGTGTTTAAATATCCAAAGTGATAAAACATTAATAGTTTTCCCTTGTATCAAATAAATTCAAACAAACATATAACATTTTCTATTTTCTAATTTTTTTTCTTTCTATATCTAGAATTTAACAAGCCTCATCATTCGACTCACACCCATATACAAGATTTTAAGCTCTTTGTCTAACATCTTGGGTAGGTCAATGGTCTAATGAGTTAAGGGTCCCGAGATTGATTCACAGCATAGTCGAAAAATGGTTTATTGGGTAAATTTGAGCTTGAGGGAAGGCGACGCCAGAAAACGTAATTGTTTTTGCAGTTTTTATAGCAAAACATTTTTTAGACCAAAATAAATAAAATATTGTTCTAATAGAAACATAGAGTTTAATTTTCTCTAGTTGGTAATTTCAACTGTTTTTTATATATCTGTCATGAGCATATAAGTATTTTGAGAAAAACTTTTAAAATGACGACAAAAAGCTGTCATTAAATTCTAGGACACCTTTCACAGATATTCGAGAACTGTTGAGCTCACCTTGCGAAGAAAATTAAATTTTATGTTTCTACTAGAGAAATATTTTATCTCCCTAAAACACATTAGAAATGTAAAATGGTTCAACAAGTACACTTGCAAAATATACCGCCCCGAACAACACCTACTAAAAACTCGTATTTCTTAGGAGCCCCTGTCTAAAAAAATAATACAACAAATAGATTACATTTATAAAATAATTATTTAAAATGGGCAATATGATGCTTATATCCAATTTATTAGAAATACAAACAAAGTTATATCAAAAAGTTTTCACATGCACAGAGTTATTCTTATTTCAAAGAAAGATTAATAGCTGTGGTTTTATTTTAATCTTATACATGAAATACCTCACAAATAACACTAATTTATTTCATTAAATCATGGCAAGTATAATATATATTGTCGAGGAAAGTTAAATACTGTAATGTAAATAGGCCATACTACAAAAAATGTTCATTTTACTAGTAATTTGAATCTTGCATAGACATTACTTTTTATTACAAAAAATTATACATTATAAACCATTTACAATTAAATGAACATATTATACATATACGTATGTTACATCACAAATTTAAAAAATATCTTTGGCAGGGATAATTTCTAAATACCTGGCAGCCCGTTTTTCTAGAATATCAAGGTAAATACTTTGCACCACTTGATCTCAAATAAATACAACCTAGGTATATTTATATAATATGATATATTTTATTTAAAAAATTATTCATCACATAAATTATAGTTGATTTAATGTAAATATTAATTTAATAACATAAAATTAGAAATACAATTAATTCTATTTTAAACTATTTACATTTTAGTCTTTATGGTTAAGCAATGTACAGTACATAGAGCTTAAAATTGATATTCCCTCTATTACAGCATAACTCATTTTTTTAACTATAAATAATGCAATGTGAATACCCAACATAACATATAAAATTAAGTCCTTGTTGTTTACTTTTCACTGTTATATAACAATGAGTATTACACAGGTATTTTAGTTAATTTTGATCAAAACAGGCCATCAAGTATTTAGAAAGCATCCCTGCCAAATATAATTTAGCATAAATATATTAGTGGAAGTCCTTGTTGCTGAGTTGAAGTACTTGTCGCTGATAGAATTCCGTCAGTCTTGATTTATTTTAGCCAAAAAAAGTTTTGCTATAAAAACTACCAAAATACTGCCCCTTTCTTGCGTTCCTTACACTTCTACCTTAAACTTTTACATTGATGAAATAAGTACTCAGGGACTGGGCATTGGGTGTGGTGTAGAACATATTTTGTTGTGTTTTGATAAAGTTAGGTGGTTAAGAAAGTGTATATTAAATATAGTTACTAGTAATGTTCATAAATTTGAAAAATTACATCCAGACACGGGAATCAAACCTGGTACTATTGGTTTGACGCGTCTATAATCTACACTGAGCTAGCCAGGATTCGTCCAGTGCTTAGGGTCATTCTTCGTTTATATTTAAAGGCAAAGTCTGTGATGGATGTGTGGAAATCATTGGCTAACAATTGAGCTATCACTTATACCCCAGCCACCGGCGACTCGAGAGTGGCTTTATGCTGCTGCGAGTACATTTCAATATTGCACATGAAACAAATAAGTCCACTCACATTCAGACTACAACCAGAAGTGGAAATAAAATTAAAATAAATATTTAATAACTACTGCTTCAAAATAAAATGATATCTTATGTCTCAATTATTAAGAAAGAGTTGATATAGCTTTGAGAGAAACAGTTTTCACCAAATAAAATGTACACTTCGTTTACCCTGAACGGTAGCAGTCTAACCTTTACGGATTACACTATGACCCTATCTTATAAGCAAAACCATAGTGGAACGAATCAAGGTAAACAGAGATTTCATGAAGGCACCAACGAAATATTAAATAGTTTTGAAAATATGGATGCTAATGCTTTTCAAACGTTCTTCAAATTTATTTTTAGACCACGTTTTAAGTACCTGTCTGAGATATCTCTATTTATCAACAATAATAGGGTAGGGATGACTAAAGTAAGATTTGAAAAGAAATGAACTCCCATTTTCATGGAGAGAGAGTGAAACATTATTTAAATTAACATCTTCAGCACACCTAGCTGTAATTTGAACCTTGACCTTCCTCCGTAACGAGTAAACCAGAACAGATGAGCTTGACGTTTATTCCGAGTGCCCACTGATTCGAGTGGGATCATTGGCTTCACGTACCAATGCTGTACCATTTAACCATCCGGGACTCGTCCCGTGCTCAGGGTCATTCTTTACTCTTATTTTAATGTAGAGTTTATGTTTAACTCATGAGATCGTTGTCTAGTTAGTAGCTATCCGATATAGTTAAATGAAGACTAAGTGAACGATCATAATCCGAACTAAATGAAATAAATGTATTATTCAATGTTTCATTCTCGCCATTGCGGTAAGCGTTAAGGTAGACCACTAATAGTTTTAAAGAATCTTTTCTCTGGCTACTAATATCAAGCCTTATAAAGAGCTTATTAAATGATCTATAATGGAGAGACCTAGCATTCGATCGATCCTGGCTACGAATACCAAACCTTATAGTCTCTTATTAAATGATATATAATTGAAAGACCATCGTTATATCGATCCTGGCTACTAATATAAAGTCATATCTAGAATTTATTAAATTATGTATAGTGGAAATACCTATTGATCTAGTGATCCTTGCTACTAATATTAAAACTTATAGAAATCTTATTAAATTATCTATAGTGGAAAGATTTGATCGATGCTGGTTGTAATACCAAGCTTTAGCCAGGGCTTGATAAATTATCTATAATGGAAAGACCTAGCGTTCGATCAACCCTGGCGTGTAATACCAAGCTTTATCAAGATTTTATTAAATGATCTATAATTGAAAGCATCGGTTTGATCCTGGCTACTAATATCAAGTCTTGTAGCTATATTATTAAATGATCTATAATTGAAATACGTAACGTCCGATCTATCCTGGCTACTTAAACAAGTCTTGTAGAGAAGTTAGTAAAAGCTCTGTAAGCTGGAAGCCCTAGTGTCCGATCGATTGAGTCGAGCACTTATGATTACATGGATTTTTTCTTGCTACTGCTCCACTACGTCACCTTCAGTGTGTTCGACATCTCGTAACAATTATGTGACGGTTCATTGAAAATATATGCCTAACGAATTGTAAGTTGGCTATCATTATTGTTTAAGCAAAAGAAAAAAAAAAGGAGAGGGTGAAAAATATATTTCTTTCATAGTTATAAACCGAGTAAGGGAGGAAAAGGAGTAAATCTCGTACCACCTGAAACATTGTTCGCCTTCGTCGTTATCATAAGTTTCCACACATTGGACGAGAGAGAATCGAGTCTGGTCCAGTCCCCTCAAAATAAATCATAGACAGATAGTAGAGGTGTTCTCTCTCTCTCTTTGACTTGTCGGGGTCATCCATAGGCCAGTTCCAAAGGGAACCTTCATCAACGGTCTAAGCGTCAGGTTGATAGCGTGGAGTGGAGCTTATTTCATCGAAATGGAGTGTTCCTTGGACAGAATGACATCTAGGCACTGGCGTAATCCTAAAATAATTAGTGCCCTAATTATTGAGTAATGATAAATTAGGGTTTAACCTCCAGTGTGTGCAAACGGTGCGGTCGCACAGGGCTCCGCGCTTGCTTAGATGACGGAGGGAAAAAACAAGTTGAGGAGGGAAAATATTTTCTTGCGCACTCTTATAATAAGTTCCCTTTATAGGTGATCTAACAAATATTGTTAAGAGGGTAAAAACAAACAAAACTTATCATGTGGTTTGATTTATTGAACGTGTAAAGCGAGTTCTCCGTTTTAAATCCACCGATTCGTATTTGTCTAAATGTGGTGTATTTGTCTCACAATAACGCCTGAACGCATTTACCGATTTGATTCAAACTTGGCACAGTTGTTATTTGTACCTGTATACAGATTTAATTCATTGGGTAAGAAAATTGAAATGAGTATTGATGAGGAATTAACCCTTATATGTTTAAAAACATGGCTTCTGGTATTAATAATTATCACCTTTTAGGGCATTTTCTAATACCTTATACGGCTTAAAATTGGTATATAGGTGCAAAATACATTAACATTAAAAAAAATTCAATATTTCTTTTTGAGGGGGTATGGCGGTAGATAGCTTGGGGTCCCACAAACTAAATCTTCCCAGGGACTCATATCTGCCAAGGGCAGCCCTGATGCAGATCGTATTCTGGGAAAAGTAAGGTTGATTATAATTAATAAAATATATTACTAATGCTCTATTAATGGAAAAGTCTTCATACTAAACAACGAAATAATATTCTCATTCACTTATGGAACAAATTTGAACCATAAAAGTGCAGTAGATTCTCGATGTTTTGAGTTGAACGTAACCAGGCTCATCTCGAGCTATCAAAAGTTCAAACTACACGGAATGTCTTAAAAAATCAATATACAAGTTTTTAAGTGTAAAAAAGTACTTAATGTAAGTTACATATTTAAATTAAATAAAAAAATTGTGTTATAAACATATATAAACACTCTATTTACCGTGAAAAAAAGATACGTCTTTCCTCGACCTATCACACGATGGCCCTTTCTTATAAGCCAGTGGTATTCAAACTTGGGTACACGAAGATATCTTAGGGTGTACGTACAGTTAAGGCTAGTTTACTAAAGAGTAAAGAGATAAAAGAAATAGATTTTCTCAAAATCTGCCCTAACGATTTTGATTAAATCTCGTATCCAGGCACGGTTTAATATTACAAACAAAATGGAAACTCTCAATCTCTCTTGAAAATGACTTTGCGAGTGCCTTATATAAGCGGAAATTTCCAATTATGATTATATCTGTGCAACTATTTGAGATACAAAATAAATTATCATTTCAAAGTTGTAATGCTATTAAAAATTTAAAAAAAGTTTGAGTTTTACGCCTATATACTAATTAAACTAATTGGCTAAGGATTAAGAAGGCTCAATTTAGAGGAAATGCACCCACATTTGCATGGAGGGAGAGTGGAAAATCATTAATGAAAAAACCTTAGTGCGCCCAACCGGGATCAAACCCCGATATCTCCGTCCTAAGCAGTCTAGTCCAACACGAGAGTAGCGCGCTAGACCATGCGGCCACTGATGTGGGCAACAGCTATTTGAAATATAATTTTATAGAACCAATAGTTTCTGAGATATTGGAAAATATCTTTTTAAAATAAGAGTTCTGGGGTAATGTTATGCTCTTTGATGAACAGAGATGTCACTTTTCCTCAATATGTTTCTGTCACAGGGTATATTATTTAATTTATTCTCTTTGGTGGAATGTTTCTACAACAATGTATATTATTTTGTTGCACATATATTGTGAGTTTTAACTAAATAACTCTATTTTTAGGCAAAGGAGCGATAAATTCGGTCCGGTGCACCGTGCCATTTATTTTACTTTTGATGGTTTTGCCCCGTAGTCACGCATTCGTGCATTTTTGGTGTCTTACTTCACGTTTGGCTTGTTTGGCTTTAACTATATGTGCTACACCCCGAAAGTGAAATTGGCCATTTCATGAATTGGTAGATTTCTGCCCATTCCGTGAATTGGCTTCTTCGCTTGTTCATTTCACGGACTTGGCAAAAACTCGTCAGGTTCATGAATTGGGCAGCGTTTGACGTATTTTGGACTGGTCACTGAAATGGACACGCATAGAACAGGCATGGTTCAAACCTTTAATCATTTTCGAATGAAATTTAGGCTTAGTTAAGTTGGATTAGTTTATAATTCTTATATAATTCATAAAAAAGAAGTTTAGCGAAGATTTCAAGAGACAAGAAAATCATTTCCAGTTCATGAAATGGGCAAGAGTTCATGAAATTGTTGCCAAAACTATTTAAGAGAAAAGGTCAGTTCACTGAATGGACATAAATTTGCCCAATTCGTAAAATTGGCAGTTTCACTAATAGAATGTAGCATATGAACAAGAATTAACATGAAGAAAGCATGGAAAACCATAAACGGTCAAAAGTGCCCTCTTAATAAATTTGACATACAAACAAATTTAAATATACACCTTAGTTGTTTAATTTGCACAGTATGTTTACCATAGAGTTTGTGTGTTCATTCATACTTGAACACACATTTACACTAATGAGGTAATAAGGATGGGGAAACCTTGAGGTAACATGCTTAAATTTTCACGGAGATCGAGTAAGAAACCATTAAGGCCTTTGACCCTGTCGAGTGCAAGTCTAAAAACTATTTTGTGTGATGGTAGGTGGGAGGGTAAAAGGCGTGGCGTGGCTTCACAACTGACTAAAGTATCCTTCCGCGCCAACAATAACAGATGAATCACGGAAACCGTAAATGGCGGCGCTAACTATCGGACAGTTCTTGCGCAAAAATCATACGTTTGTAAATATAAGTTTTCTCGAGAACGAGTGAAATTTTTATGTTAATATTTTCAACACCCCTTCTAAGATAATGTATCTAAGTTTATTAATTGTTACATTTTATTATTTTTTGTTGTAAAGTTGGCAGTTTTTTATTGATAAATGTCATTTTTATCGATATTTAATGACCGTTAAAATTATAGAAGAGGTGTGTATATAAAAAGTATAACTTAATCAACATGCTTCTATTCTTGAACAGACCGTTTCCAAAGAGAAAATTGCATAACAATAAAAATTCTTGATGATAGCCGTTGTTTTCAATGGCTCTGCAATTCCACGCCAAATGAAAAGGGCCAATCGCCTTAAGGTAATACTACCTCGCTACAAACGGCCAGTATTCCAACCCCCCCCCTTTTCCTAACCTTCCATCTCTGGCGAACCAGACTAGATGAGACTAGCACCTTTGTCCATGTGCCCACCGGTGTGGCTCACAAGTTTTTATTGACTTAATCTTAATGTTAATCATGAGGAGAGAGAAACGCATCAACACTCACCGGTGAAGGGGTGAAACACAACCTTAAAGTTTCATTTTTTAAATAATTTTTCAACTTGTCTTACTACCCGACCTCACTATACGCATATTTATATAGTTAATAAGGTAGGAATGAGGAAGGGAGAATTTAAAGTTAATGCACACTCATTTGCGTTTTGGAAAATACACCCAACTATGTTGACCTCCCCATCACTGGTGAACCAGATTATATGAGCCTAGTATCTAGTCTGCATGCCCACCGATGCAGGTCCACTCTCGTAGACACTCCGGTAAACTTGACCTGGATTAGGTCCACGTTAACCCACTTCACTGGTAGAATAGTCTATGGTGTCAGTCTCATAATATACTGAACTGCCAAGGACTGGGTGATGGGAGTTCGAATCCTGGTTTGGGTATAATGAGGGAGATTTTACCTAAATTGTTTTCCACTTTTCCTCTACGCAAATGCGGGTAAATTTCCTTTCATTCAACCCTCCTCGCCCCTAAACAGCGGTCATCCATAAACAATGTGACGCTTTTATCCTACCTTTTTTGACTCCCTCTTCCTCCCTGTAACACCAAGTAGACATTTATCTTGACCCCTCCTCGCGCCATTCTTCGTTACGTAACTGTGACTCTAAAAGAGGAACTTATATTTAGTACCACTCAGAAACAGAAGTTATCCATTAGTATGCTTACTAACTGTGAAAACATGCAAAAAAAATTGCTTGAAGTTGAATTCCTTCTTTATGGGTTGAATTAAGAATACAGATGATCACCCACATTCTGCCATTGGCCCCATAACTCGCACAAGAATCCTACCTTTCCATTTATTTTAGCACCGTATCTTACTAACTGTTCGGGTTATACACCTATGTACTAATTACTCTAATTTGTTAGAGATGAGGAAGGTTGAATTTAGAAGAAGTGTACTCCCATTAGCATGGAGAGAGTGAGAAACTGTTTATGAAAAATCACTCTCAGTAAACCCGACTGGAATCGAACCACGATCTCCCCGTCATCGGCAGTCTAGTCTAATGCTATAGTGACGCCACAGGGACTAGGCCATGCAGCCACCGAAGCATATTTATTCTAATTTATTCTAGATTCAAAGTCATTATGACAAAGTCTGAAGTTGAAACGAAAGAGACACGCTTCAATAACCGAATGGTTTAAAGCGTCACTATCGTGTTAGACTGGCCTACTGATGACGGAGAGATCGTGGTTCGAATCCTGGTCGGGTCTACTTAGGGTGTTTTTTTTCCTATTTGTTTCCCGACTCTCCTTCCAAACAACTGTAAGTTGACTACCTCTAAATTGCTTCCTTGCTTATCCCTACTCCATTAGAGTATTATCACACATGCGTATAACCTGAACAGGTAGTAAGACTCGTTAATATAAAAGCCCAGGAGACTGTTAGGTGGCCATCCTACCTAGGTTCCCGACCCCTGACTCTGGAGAGATGTATGAACGATAGCCCGTTCAGTTTGACTGACCGATCGGCTCCCACGGTTCAAACTCACGTCCACCACCAGAAGGAAGATCACAATGTTCAATATTCGACGCCCCATCCATGGGCCCGTTGAGGCGTGCTGAGTTGCACGCCATACCAACACGCACGCACACACGTATCGTACGCACACGTCAGACCTACCCGATACGACCTGCAGTTACTAGTTTCTCCTGGAAACAGTCTTTTTTATTTTTATCTGTCAGGTTTTTTTTGTAGCCTTACCATCCGTACGAGTTTTATGATTTTTTTTTTAGCACCGCGTGTTACTACCCTTTGGGCTACACGCTTATATACTAATTACGCTAATGGATTAGGGTTGAGGTGGGTTATATTTATAGGAAATGTTCCCCCACTTGTATGGAACATTATTTTGGAAGAACAATCCTCATTACACCCGACTAAGATTCGAACCTCGATCTCCCCGTCATCGGCAGTCTAGTTTATTGCTAGAGTAGCGCCTTTGATCATGTGGCCACCGAAGCGGGATTTTCTGAATTTAATCAGACAAATGACACACATTGTTAGGAAAGCAGATTGAATATAACACTCATTTAATCATCTTTCCCGTGTGTAATGAGAGTGTGTTTTTTCCTAAAGGTCTCTCACTCTCTCTTCATGCAAATGACGGCAAAATTCCTCTAAATTTTACCTTCCTCATTGCTTTTCTATTAGAATGCGTACATCCCTAACGGGTAATAATACGTGGTGGCAGAAAAAGAAGCAAACTCCCTACTTTCCGGTAAGAATAACATACAAAGAAAGATATACCCCCTTTAAGTAGAGCAGGTTTTTTCCCCTCATTTAAAGAGAAAGTATTGTAATCGTTAAAAATTTTTATCTCGAGATTATGATGGGTCTTTACGTCTTATATACCCCCAAAACTATAAAAGTGGATTGTAAAATTTTATCTGTCTGTATGTATGTCCCTGGCCACAAACATGAAACGGTTTAGTGGATTTGTCAAAACTTCAAATTATATGTTAAATGTCTATTCATCGAAACGCTTTTTACTTTTATTTTTTTATTTTATCCCTAGTTCTTAATTTAATGGTAGTTTAATGATGAGTGATTTTGTTGAATTACAATTTTTTTGAAAATATCTCTAACGATTTGGTTTTAAAATAATATCCAGGATGTGTATGAACTCCTAAACAACACTGTATACTGTACTGGGTTTTTGGGTTAAAAAAATCGTTTAAGGGTAGTTTACCTATTACTGATTTTAAAAATAATCCAAAGCTTTTATTCAAAATATTCATCTGGGGACTATTTTACATGGTAAGTAATAATGTGTTTATTTTTCTAAAATAAATTAATTTAAGGATATTAACAAATTTTAGAAAATATTTCGAAACTAGTTTTAAAGATTAAGATTAAAATCGGTATATAGAAATTCTATTTTATGCTAATAAAGAATATGTTTTTATTTTTCAAATTTAAATAACTTGAGGGTATACATATAACTGATTTTTTAAAATTTTGAGTTGGGTTAATTATTTTTAACAGTTTGGTTTGAGATCTATATATGAAGAGTGATTAATGTGATTAACAAGAAGATGTGTTTGTTTTTATGAGTAAAAGTTACCTAAGGGTAGTTTACTATAAATCTATTTATGAAAATGTTGTTCCAAGCTATAATACACAGAATGAGAAAGCTTGTACATTTTTGTCGTACAATTTATTTGATATAATATTTATCATATTAATGTAATTTCACAGGCCAAAATGATCTCCAGAGAGACCAAAACCATTGTCCATGTGCCCAGGGGTAAGGTTCATAAGGGTTGCGACTTAGTATGAGGAGAGCAGCTACAAATAAATACACCGATATTCACCAGTGAAGAGCTTAAAACACAGTTGATGTTTCACTTATTGAGTATATTTTTCACCTTATCTTACTACCCGTCCCAATAATACGCATACCAAATATAAATAGGAAAGTAGAGGGAAAAGGTGATTTTAGGGTAAATGTACCCTCATTTGCAGTTTAAAAATACACCTGGCTGGGATTCGAAATCCACCCTCCCGGTCACCGTCGAACCAGATTATATGAGCCTGATGTTAAGAGTATATTAAGCCCATGGAATATTTTTTATGCCATTAATGGTTATAATTCTCATTATATGAAAATATTGAGATCTGTATTATGATAGATCTTGGCGTTGTATATGCTTCTGAACTCGAAAAAGTTGGTTTTATAATTATGTCTGTATGTTTCTCTGTATGTCTATTTGAATCCACCTAGGGCTACAGCCAAACGGTTTACTAAATTTTCTTCAAACTTGATATTGTAATGTTATATGTTAGGTCATACCTCGAGGCGAAATAGTGAGTTTAATATCCGTTCTAAAATTAAGTATAGTTTACAAATAGTTTAACTTTTTAAATTTGAATTTAAAAAAATTACTCTAAACTATTTTGTTAAAAATGGTTATACACGTGCTTTACATGATTAATACCACTATCAACTTTTTTTTATCGCAGAAATTAATTTAAATATAATTTATAATGACTGATTTTTGAAAATTAGAAATCGTTAAGAAATGGCTCGAATGATTTTGTTCAAAATGTATACCCGGGAAATTTTTACACTTCTTTTATTCATTACACAGGTGTTTCTTTTATAAAGGTTAATTTGCGTGTTAGTTTACTAATAGTCGATTTATGAAAATTTTATTCCAAATTAAAGTTGTTATTTTAAGTTGTTAAGTACTATCGGGTCATGCCATTTATTTTATTTTATATAATGCATAACATTTATGTTTCTAGTGTCATGATCTTGTCATTGCCATTTAATTGAAAACAATTTTGTTTTTGTTTAATATTCCAATTACCAATGAGTAAATATAGTATTTTTTAAATAGAATTTGAGTTGAAAATGTTTATATTGTTCACTCTAAGTAATTTTTTCTGATCGCATAACCACCTCAAGTCTGTTGCTGCGCCTGAGACACGAATTTATTTGCTCTTTTGAATTCAAATAAGAGGTGACCGCTTTGTTGGTTCAAATCCAGGTCGGGGATTGTAACTGAGATGAAGCGTAACGTAGGTGGTCAATTTTATCTGGTGCTCGATTTTGTATTCTCCTCTTTTACATTGATGGAACTTCAACAAAACTTTAATGCTCAATGATAGTTTTTAATTCAGAGAAATAATGTGCAAGGATATGTGAACACATTGAATACCCTACGTGTTAAGTGTACTAAGGTCTAATTCCTGGGAATATTTATGGGATAATAACGTTTAAAATATGCAAAATATTGTGTTGAAGACGGATTACTTAATTCAAGGCCTTTTAATGTAGGTATGTAGGGAACACGAGAAAAGACCAATGTTTTTGCAATTTTTAAAGCAAAACATTTTTATGGTCAAAATAAATAAAATATTGTTTGAGTTCAAACTGAGTTTAATTGTTTTCACACGATGATTTTAACAGTTCTTGAATATCTATCATGGACGTGGTGGCACAAGATGACAAACTTTTTAAATTATTATAAAAAAATTCATTAAATTCCAGGATACCCTTGATATTCAACAAATATTGAGGTCTCCATGTGAAGAAAATTAAACTCTATGTTTTTACTGGATAAATATTTGATATATTTTGACAAAAAAAAAGTTTTATTTTAACTGCAAAAACACTGACCAATTCTTGGATCCCCACTTTAAGTTACACAGTATATAAATTTGTAGATCATTACTTTCAATGCTTTTCTTATATCACCTCTTCACCCCACCTGTTCGGGTTGTACGCAAATGAAATAATTACGTTAATGTGTTAGGAAACAGGAAGGTTGAGTTTACAGGAAGTTTACTAGCATTTCCATTGAGAGATAGTGGTAAAACCACTCTTAGTACACCCGACTGGAATATGAATCCGAATCTCTCTGTAATCGACAATGAAGTCTATTGTGAAGAGTGACGCCTTTAACCAATCAGCCATCGAGGTGGGTCCGGTTATTGCTACAGTTATTAATAGCTTAATTTAAGAGGTGAAGGTGAGAACGTAGTTTAGAGAGGTGAACCTGCATTGGCGTGGAGAGAGGATGGGAAAATTATCACCACTATACCCAGCCAATATTTGAGAAGCCTATATCTCACTTTCACCAGCAATCCAGTCTATTGAGAGACTTACGCCATAAAATCCATGGCAACTGATGTGGCCTACAAATAATAGGAAATATATTTTTACTAAAATTGTTTCATAAAATTATACAAATACTTTTTTATATAGTGAAGAAATACATAATCTTTATTATTAGCACCGCATCTTACTTCCCGTTCGGGTTATACGCACTTACGCTAATGTGTAATGGTAGGGTGATTGTGAGATGAAATGGAGGACCTACAGTTTAACGTGGAATCCGAACCACGGTGGAGGCCTGGCATTCCCCACATTCACAAGATGTCTTGTCAGAGGTGAAGGAAGGGTTTTGTATTCAGATAAATCTGTGCCGGGACCGAGGATTGAACCCCAGCCACCAGCACAGAAGTCTGACACCTTACCCCTAGACCACCAGGTCACCCTAAATACGTTATCGATGATAGTTAACTCTATTATAGGTATTTTTAAAACCTGTTACATAACATTACATTTAGATTGTGGCGAATAACTTTAATTGTTAAAATTATTTATATATTTATATAGGGTATTTAGCGTGAACTTAATGGACTGTCAGATTATAATAACATATGACTTACAAACGAACTTAATTATATAACAGGCACAACTCTAAGTCTGTCAAACGTCAATTCATCGATGGGAAGAGGGAAAGCAGTTATTTCTCCAAGAATAAATATTTTAACCTTAACGGGAATCGAACCCAGTATCCTTAATTCAGTGGACACACACGCTACTGACCAAGTCAAACTGTTAGACTTTTGTAAAAAATGCCTTTCATCATACGAGATAGTTAATCGGAAATATGATTATTTCAACCAAAAATTTAGAATTATTTAATCTACTTTGTAATATTTTCACAAAAGGGGCCGCCTAATAGAATGCTTAGACACATTGCAATCATCCAGAAATCCTCCGTTACTTAAGGGGGACACCTAGGTAATTGAGAAATTGCCACCTAAACAAAATAAATTCGAAAGATTCCAAAAGGTATATTTTTCATTAAAAACCTTATAGTTTGAGTTTTATTAATATACAAAAAGTGACATCTCATTTTCAACGTCCTTTTAGACATATTTGCGAAGCTATGAGATTAGGCTTGATGAAAAAGAGATTTAGCCTTCCTCTAACAAAAAATACGGTAATCTGTTGCTAGGATCACAACAGAAAATTGTAAGATATTTGAGAGCAGCGAGCTTTCTACTTTAAGAAGTTTGGTAGCTTTCTTTCCTCTCCTATTTAGTTGATATGACAAAGTGTGGTTGTAGGTGAAGGGTTAAAGAAAGCATTAACTTAGACAGAATAGAGAAGTAGTTCCAGAATAAGACACATGTTATTGTATTTTAAGCCGTGGGGTCTGGAAGCGTTTGATACTTTATCGTTGACGGAGGTGGCCGCCTTAATTAAAAAAAGTATCACTAAAATATCTCAGTGGGGCACCCAGAAACTTGCTTTGCTGTGAGTGGGTCAGGGTTGGAGGGAGGGTAGTTTCAATGTTTTGAACCTAATATGAATGTACTTTTTTCCTCATTAGAGCTTTTAATATACGTATGCAATATATTTTTAATATCAAGCCTCGTAAGTTTGATTCTGAAATTCAGCCTATGAAGTGATCACATCTTAAGTTGTATCTTTTAAGTTTTTAATAACACTATTTGTAACCTTTGGGAGTAGTGGGTAAGGAGGGGTGAAATGCCCCAACTACACACCCTCCCCTCAAACACATACAAACACACACACACACACGGTATGCCATTGAAAGCTCCAGATGCTTAAACAAATTCCCTTTGTATAATTTTTTCCCCCCTAGATAGTATGCAACAGGTTAGATTTTATTTGGTGGGCGTTTTATTTCCGTGAGATAAATAACAGGTATTATACCAAGTGGTGGAAACGTTGAGGGGGTATGTCGTTGACGTTATTAGTATGACACGGTGGATTCTCCCCTTGCCCACCTCTCACCCTCCATCCACCTCTACCCCATTTACTCTTCTATCATGACTTGTCACTCCCCTTTCCCTCCGCTAACCTCAAAACCCTCTTCTCCAACAACCAACACACTTGTACCTGATCAGAGCAACAAGGGAACAAAAGTCCCACCATAGATAAGAACGCCAAGGTTATCCTTTTTATACGCAGGATTGTTTAGAACAGTGATAACACACGCATCGTTGGACACGCAGACTAAACATCAAGCTCACCTAGTCTGGTTCCCATTTTAGAAAACATTCTAGAGTAGAGTAGTAGGGAGCGTTTTATTATTAGCTAAGGAATGATTATAATAATTTAGATAAGTTTGGAATAATGTAATTGACAAATCTTGTGGGTGAATATTAGGAAAACCAGTTTCAATTTTTGATGTTAATTTCAGAGTGATACAATAATAAGGAAAAATGAAAGTTTAAAAACAAAAATGAGAAAGATGTTCTCCGTTATTGAGTATAATACAAAGTAAAAAGTAAATATAACACTTATTTTAATTTATTTAAAGTATTTAAAGGCAAATTTTCACTGGTCACTTGTGATGGGCACTTTAGATGAATCACTGAAAATGAATAATCTAAACGTTACAATAATCTAAAGTGATCATCAAAGATGAACGATGAACGACGTTGGCAACGGCCAACTTTTCTTCACTGATGATGAAACACATAGGATGAGTCATCCAAACTGAATAGTGTAAACATGTTCTTGCCTGTTCCTTTTTAGTGAACGCCAATCTTCTTCATACGTCACCTTGATGACCAGTGTAAACTAAATTCGGTTGATTCAGTGATGTTACACTCGATGATTCATTAATGATGATCATCCTAGATGACCAGTGTAAATTCGCCTGAAGTTGGCAGCGGCCAACCTTTCTTCCCTGGTGATGAAACACAGAGGATGAGTCATCCAAAACGAATAGTGTAAACATGTGCTTGCCTTTTCCTCTTCAGTTAACACCCATCTTCGTACATATTGTGTCGTATAATGCGCACCTTGAGGTGTACTAAGGGAATAAGACAAGCCACCAGGTATTTGATAATAATTAATTTAATTATTAAGATGTATTTCATAATATGTAAACGTAATTCAAAAAGGTGTGACTAAGGTGTCATTAGGTATAGGTAGTAACAAAGTTAAGTCACTATGGACTATAGATATTTTTGGGGATACTTGACCTGAAACACAGCCACTAATCAAAGTGCGCAGATAGGTCCATTATGAGTAAACATTGGTAACTAACAGGGTCACATGTTGTCCCCTGATGTTCCAAAAGTCCACGGTTACACCACTTGTACTACGTAGGATGGAAATTCTAGAAATAAACAAGAGGGCTATATAAACCCTGTAAATTGAGCTTGCGGGGAGACAGAATCGCTCGCTCTCTCAAAGCTGTTCTCAGAATTAAATGGAACGTTGATAGATAACTTATTCTGGATTCCTTGTTGAAACAACTTGTACTTTAGAAGTAATAAATGTTTAATCTGTCATTTTTACTTTGTACGAGTTTATCTTCTGACTCTAAGATTCGAGGTTCCTATCAAGGATTTAGAGTTGCAGAGAATCAAACGTTCCTGTCCTCCCGTTCCTAGAACTGATCACTCCGGGATACGACAATTGTATAGTAGCTGTGCAGTAATTGCTTGTGTGCATCATGGTGTTTAAATTGAAGGACGACCATACCCCATTTCTATTAGATATATTAAAATATTGTGAGTGTTTAAGGAACATTAAATCACTTGGATATCTTAGTGTTATTTGCAGCTTGAGTCGAGCAAAAAGGCATTCTCTAAGTTTTGTATCTTGTTTGCAGGGGTGCACCCAAGATTTTGAGC
>CABFOW010000316.1:28308-38643 GCA_902141385.1 Timema californicum | reverse complement strand
AATTGCACCATTATATATTTCAATTACTGTAATATTTGGAAATTTGATTCAAAGTAAGATGATAAGAAAGATTGGGAATCAGTGATGCCCCCTAAAAAGTGGGGCCAGAAAAAAACTTGATTTCAAAGAATGCAAATGGTAATATTTAAGCTAATTTGTACCAAAATCGGATCCCAGGCCTACCCTCTAACACTGTGTATGTTACTGTTTAACAGGTCTGTGTTAACACATTCTTCTTCCCACCCAGGATTTGCAGTTGTTGGGGGTGGGGCCTATGATATCAACTGCCCATTACCCTCTTCCTGATATATTATGTGTTTACATAATTGCTCTAAAATAATAATTTCAATTACTTCAAAACTTCAAAAATTCATGTACAAAGAGTAAAGGCTTTAACCATTTCTAGAAAATATTACGGTATAGCAGGTCCAGTTTTCATTTAAATGCAAATTTAAGTAAAATTAAAAATCAACAGAATAAAGTATTCCTTTCAAAAGCCCTAATTACTGCACAAAATTATTTGTTTTATATTAAAAATAATAAAATAAAATATAATTGATTAATTGACATAACATAGTGCTAAACATATTTTTTAATATTATTAATTTTCCGGGGGAGGGCCGTCAGCTCTGGGGGGGGGGGGCTTCAGCCTAAAAAGCCCTCCTCCCCCACTCCTTTGGGTGTGCCCCTGCTTTTTTGCGTGTATATATGGTTCTACTTTTGCCAACAACTATTACAATTTTGTTTTGGACATTCGAATGTGGTTTTCAGCATATCATCGTCTTCATTAGTCCATTCCACTAGTAAAGGGCTTGATAAACCCAAAGTATTACGTCACACCATCAAAGGTTTCACCCACCTTCGCGCGTTGATTCCTTCTATTTCTTTTTTTCATATAGAATTTGTTGACCCTCCTGAACTAATAAATCACTCACCATACGAATACCTGCTTGTAATACTTCAGTTCCCTCCATTTTGAAGTGAACTGCTTAAATCACCTGGATGAACAGTGTAAATTCGCCCTAACGTGCACTTTTTAAACCGACTGATTATATCAGCAAACGAGAATTTCTATGAGTGAGAGCGAAAGAGCCTACATATTTATCCGGAAAGGTATTTTCGCATACCTCCCAGGTTCCCAGTACTTCCCCTCTGAAATAAGTTGACCGCAGATGGATTTGAAAATAGACAATTAGTTGAAGGTTAAATCCCAAAAGGTCAAAACTATCTTATTAATAATATTGATAAGGCAAAACTATATTAAATCCTACTAATATATAGAGGAGTAGGTGGTATTATGGAACCCCATTTTCATTATAGTGAATTGTAAACAAGGTATCATAACTACGCCCACATTTTTTGTGCTAAAAGTACCAGTAGTTATTAAACAAAATGTTCCTAATTGGATTTTTCGATAGCATAACTATAAGTATGTTTTTTGAAGGCTTTTGTCAAAAAAGTCAAAAAGTAGTTTTTGGGAAGCCGGGTGGTAATATGGAACCCCACTGTGTGTTTTCAAAAATATGCTTTAATGTATCCAAAAACAAATATAAAAGTACAAAAAAAGTTAATCAATTACAAAATCATTTACTCCCATGTGGTTTATAAAAAAATGCTTTATTAATAAAAAAAAAGATAAATAAAAAGCGAAGAAGCTAACTATTTACAAACATCACATATGTAATGCTCCTTTTCAACATCAGCGCAATCTTTGTGTGCCCACATACCACGTACTTTTATAAAAATTATTCCATGGTTTGAATGTGTGGGTAATACGTAACCCCAGAGGAGTTGGGTTCCATATTAAAAGCACCAATGGGGTCTGTATTTCACGCATTGCCATCTTGGATTAACTTAATTTCTGTCGACACCCACTTTAAAAACGTGAACATCAGACAGATTAGCATGTACCCCTAGGCCTCTAGAACGGGACACATGCACCAGTGAACCTACAGCTACATGATTTATATTTTTTAAATAATTAAATTCACTTACCATTCAAAAGTTTGGAATTGCGAAAAATACAAACGTTCTGTTTCACTGAGTGTAACCGCAAAACTGAATTGGGAGGCGTCCTCCCCTTGCTTTGGATGGCTGCCTAGTGCAGTTCAGCCACAATTCGTTGGAGTTTACCTCTATTATCAGTCTGATATTGAGGGGTTCCATAATACCTGTGGGTTCCATAATACCACCTTGTCCTCTACAAATAAAATCTTGTTTGTGTATTTGTCTATAGCGCTATCATGCCTAAACACTTATATTGATTGTGTTGAGATTTCGCATAGCTATATATTGGAGGTTCATTTAACATAGCCCTATTGGCTATTTTCTTCTATTAAAACCCAACAAAATTGATGTGTTTTTTTCTTCAAATTTTCTGTCTTAAACCACGTGATCAAGTGTTGTATTCTACTAATAAATGTTGAATTCATTTATTTCTGTCTTGATAGCCAAATCAACTCCAAATCCAAAGAGTAATTACAGATCTCCCTAAAAAACAATGCAAATGAAAAAGGGCTCAAGTACACTCGCAATATGTACCGCCCCGAACAAAACTACCTAAAAATTCGTACTTCATAGGAGCACCTGCCAAAAATATAAAGCTTAAAACTTACATATAAAAAATTCTAAAATGAACATTTTGTTGCTGATACCAAATTTATGTGAAATATTTTACAATTACAAGAGGAGTTATATCAAAACGTCTTCATATGCACTAAGTTATTAATATTTCAAAGAAACACAAATAACCCAATACTCATAAATTTTAACCTTTTGTAGAATATTAGTAGTATGATCAGGGGAAAAAAAAATTAATAAACAATAACAAATTGTAAGATATTATTATTAGAAGCAGAATACTACTCAATTCAAAATGTCCTTCTATTTTGTACCCAACTAAATATAAATGTTATTGTTACACACAGTTAAATATTTCATTATTAAAGATAAAATAAAATTAGCAATAAGATATTGTTAACTTTCATGGAAATAATAAGTATGTATATATATATATATATGAAATTTATNAGACCCCCAAGTATTTCTTCTGCATGTGTCATCAATCTCATTAAAATTATGTCAGATAAAATTGTATATATATATATATATATACAATTTTATCTGACATAATTTTAATGAGATTGATGACACATGCAGAAGAAATACTTGGGGGTCTGTTTTCAAGGAATGTAAAACTTAGCATATACAAAACAATATTTTTACCGATTGTTCCTATGGGTGTGCCACCTGGTCTCTTACCCTACATGACGACTTTTTTTAGGGTGTTTGGATGTTTAAAAACAAGGTGCTTAGGAAGATATTTGGTCCAAAAAGGAATGAAACTACCGAGGGGTTAAGGAGGTTACATAATAATGAGTTACATAATCTGTACTAATCACAATACATTGTTAAGATAATCAAGTCTCGTAGATAACGGCGGTCAGGACATGCAGCGCGAATGGAAGATTCTAGAACCTTGATCAGGGTACTGACTGGACCTAATGGGTAAAGACTGTTGTGAATATCTAGGCGCAGATGGGAAGATAGCATTGACCTGAAAGAGATAGGGTGTAGTGTGTTGATTTGGATAAAACTAGTTCAATATAGAGGAATAGGGTGTAACTATGTGAACTGGATATAACTTGCTCAAGATAAGGATAGGTGGCGTACCTGTGTAAGTGTGGCAATGAACCTTTGAGTTCCCAATGTCATAGCCTAAGTATGTAAGTAAGTCTAATTATTTAGGCAAATTCTGATTATTTTGCTGGAAAACAGTTCCTATAATAAATTCAAAAATATTGAAGATATGTTTCATAGAACATATTTAAAAGGTCTAAATTCAGAATTTGAGTGGAAGCAAGAAAACCTAGAGTGAATTTGAATTTATACCATTTTGGATAAAGTTATTGCCGAAAGATTTGGGTTTCAAAATCCGAAAAAGTATAAGCCTATACAACGGGAATATGTACCCTTCGTTTAATCTGAAAGGTAGCAAGGAATGCATGGTTCCAATTTGGCACAGCTTATAAGATTGTGACACGGTATAGTCCATTAGAATAATACTGACACTTCTCAGGGTAAATGGAGTGAACATTCCAGAATGTAGACTGCTCCTGGTCTTTTTAGGGACACAAAATTCACCACTTACAAATATGAAAAATTATTCGCATTTGAAATGGAGATCATTCCGGATTTGGTTCTGAACTCTCGAGAGTAAAGAAAGCTGGAAAAGTATCAGGTCCATAATTGTAAATCACTCTCTTTTTCCGATATTTTATAATACTTTGCACCTATAAACACATCCGGAATGATCTCTATTTAATTCATGGATACTGTTCCGCAATTTAAAGTGATTATTATTATAATTACTATTATTATTTGTTCTGTCTTACGACAGGTCCATTCCTTTTGTCAGTGAACTTAGACCGCTAATGCCCCTTGTCCTCTGTCTCCTCCTCCAGCTCCCAGAATTTTTTTCTTTCCTTCAAGTCATTCAATATTTGAATCCCCTTTCTTCCTAAGTTCCTCTTTCCCTCAAACTTTCCTTCTATGACGTCGTGCAGAAGACATTTCCTCCCAAGGATGTGTTCGATACAGTTTGCTTTGCGCCAAAGAATCACATCCAAAATGATTATCTTCTCCCCCACTCTTCTTAGGACTTGTTCATTTGTCACCCTACCTGTCTTCCTGATCTTCTCAGGCATTTGATAGATTAACAAAATTTGGAACGTTAGCCATTATAAAATGATCTTATTTCTGTTGTGAGGTGACCTGGTGGTCTAGGGGTAAGGTGTCAGACTTCTGTGCTGGCGGCCGGGGTTCAATCCCAGGTCCCGGCACAGATTTATCTGATTACCAAACCCTTCNTGCTGGCGGCCGGGGTTCAATCCCCGGTCCCGGCACAGATTTATCTGATTACCAAACCCTTCCTTCACCTCTGACAAGACATCTTGTGAATGTGGGGAATGCCAGGCCTCCACCGTGGTTCGGATTCCACGTTAAACTGTAGGTCCTTCATTTCATCTCACAATCACCCTACCATTACACATTAGCGTAAGTGCGTATAGCTCGAACGAGTTGTAATACGTAGTGCTAATAATAATAATAATAATAATAATAATATTTCTGTTGTGAATACCTTTCCGTATTTTAAAAGACTGATTTGGTGGCCAAAATTAAATACGGAACTATCTCCATTCTGACGCTTCATTTAACTAAAATCCGGAATGTAGATCATTTCAAGTGGAAACAATTCCGTCGACCCCTTTTAGACATTTGTGAGGGGAAAGGAGTTGTTGAAAGGGGAGGGGGCTGCAGCTCCCTCGATTTACCTCCCCTTACTTCTTGTTCTCAGAATAGCATTGCTTTTTACAGGGCCATAGCCATTTCTCTTGTATGGTAGGCTCTGTCCACCCCTTCGTGTCCCAATGAAAATATGTCCGGGATCGCTTCTCACGTCTTGTCTCTTTCAATTCCGTCTCGTGAATACACAAAGGCCCCTTCCATAGCTACGATGAATAGTTAATGGGACAATAAAGATTGTATTTACATTACCTGCTTTCAACAGTCATTCCACATATTTCACCAGCGTCGTTCTTCGATCGAACGTTTTCTTCATCGTGTCACCCGCACCGGAGGGCACGCGGGTTAAATGTAAAAATTCCCTTGTCTGTTTTTCTGCTGACAGGAAGGTAAGCTGCTGATGATGGGGAGATCGGAGATTGAATCCTTGTCAGGTCTACTGAGAGTGTTTTTTACCTAAATATTTTCCCACTTTCTTTCCACGCAAATGCGGGTAGATTACTTCTAAAATGCTTCCTTCCTCATGCTTACCCTATTAGAGTAATTATAATATATTCGTATCTCCTTAACAGGAAGTAAGATGTGGTTAAAAAATAAGTTAGTGGTTCAAATATTGGCGGATATACTAAGGTGTGTGTGTGTGTGTTCTGTATGGTGCAAATGCTGGTAAATTCTCTTTAAATTCTATCTGACTCATCCCTAACTTATTAATCTGATTAAATACTTACAGTAATAATATTATTTCAATAATTTCGTTACCCTCTTCAATGTTCGAACGTTCTAAAGCCCCTTCTACAGACTCCGTATCCGTGGTCCTTGGTCCTTGGTCCTGAGAAGTTATATTTGCGCCCACACAGTTCGTATTCTTAATAACGTGACCGTACCAACCAATGAGATAGTCAGACACTTCTTCCAATAAAACTCTTCGGAATAAAATCGTCTACAACAAGTAGCAGCCTCCAAGCACTAAGCAGATCAATAGCATAATCTAAAACAACTTTTTAGAAAACGTTCAGAGTATACTTGAAATGTAGATTAAGTATACTCACAAAACCTATATTTAGAACGCGATTTGGACCATCAAAATTATAATAAACAACGAATCCTTTCGATGCCATTAGAGATTTTATTTCGATGCACGTGCACATATTTACTTAACTGTAATTGGTAGTCCGTATAGACTATTCCTTAGAAAGTTAAAGTTGACCAACCTTTACGAATTACGGACCGAAATAAGGGTATGGATCAGGACTCCGAAGAAAAGAGCAATCTGATACTATGGCATCGAATTCTTATGGACCATGTACTTACGGATATGGAGTCTGTAGATGGGGCTTAAGGTGTTACTCTCGTTTTAGACTGTCCTGCTGATGACGGGGAGATCGGGGTTGGAATCCAAGTCGGGTGTACCGAGGGTGATTTTTCTTAAATGGTTTTCCATTCTAATTCCACACAAATACTGGTAGATTACCTCTAATATGCTTCATTTCGCTACCCCATTATAGTAATTATCATTATATGCGTACACACTGAATAGATAGTAAGACGCGGTTATATAAAAACAGAACAAAATAATCTAGTTTGAAAAAAACCACCATAATTTGTATGTTTGAATAAAATTATATTCATCTTCTTAATCTTCATTCATTTTTAAACTAAAATAACTAGAGGAAAGTAAAGGCCAAGGATATTAAAAAACTATTGAGATCATCATGTGAAGCAAATTAAACTACTATGTTTTTACTATAGCAATATTTTATTTATTTTGTCCAAAAAATGTTTTGCTATATGAACTAAAACATTGCCTTTTCTGGCGTCCCCTTCCACCCTCCTTGAAAAACACAGTTAAAAGATTCAGATAAACATCAACAACATTAAAATTGTTTTATGATAATAAAGGTTTTATTTATAAAGGGATATTACCTGGGCATTTGAATTGCATTAAAAAAAGTAAATGTGATCATATCCAAATGTGATTCAATACATCACAATTTCTAAAGAATAACAATTTTATACACCAGAGGCACATTTGTGCCGTAAGAACGACAAGGGTAAATCGACCGATCTGTTTCCTCAGTTTGAAGCAAACGACGAAATTGACCGTCACGTTTTTGTCAACTGCAAGGGGTGTTTACTTGTCCCTCCAGTTATATTGTGCTCACTGGCCTTAATCGAGTCGACACTCGCTTCATTGGCTCCAGTAGTGGGGTGTTAATTACCATGTTGCAAGGACAGGTGAATTACCACTGTTCCCAACCCTCCATTGTCCCCTTCTTGTTGTCATTGAGTCAATGATCTCCATACAATAACTGGATGGACATCATCAGTCTGTTAATGAAATTTCCGAGCTGTGCGCACTGCACACCATTGTGTTAGAGAGAGAGAGAAAGAACTTTCGGATATTTCTTTACTTCTTACACACATGCAAGGCTTTTTGACATTGTAAGTTATTTTAAGTTTTAATATATATATATTTTAAGTTTTAATATATATATTTTAAGTTTTAATATATATATATATATATAATTTTTTTAAAGTTGTAATATATATTTTTAAAGTTTTTTATTTATATATATATTTTAAGTTATATAAGTTATATATATATCAGAATCCATTATATTGAATATAATAACTGTGATATTAAAAGTCTGTCTAGCATAAATAAGTTCAACATTTTCAACTATATGGACTGAATAATAATGTCAGTCGTTTTATTTTAAAAAAAACAATAGTGTTTCTTTCGGGTACTTCTTTATTTTTCACACACATGCAAGGCTTTGTGATATTGAGACATTGTAAGCTATTTTATGTTTTTTTAAAATATAAATCAATCTCTGTTATATTTAATGTAATATATCTATATATGTGTTACTAAAATATCTCTCTAGCATAAATAAATTCAATGCTTTCAAATATATGGACTAAATAATAATTTCAGTCATTTTAGTTAATAGAAATAATGTTGTTTTTCACTATTTGGCAAAAGTATCTAGTTTTTATATAAACGTTGTTTGATAACCTAGTTCAGTAAATTGCACGTCTATTTAGTAATTAAAAAGCCCTGATTCCACTTTCCAGCATGGCCAAAAAGTGTATTGTGGTGCATTTCAATTGATTGTCAGGTAGATACGGGATCAAATCCCTGATGAGTGCTTTAAAGATGCTTTGACCCCTGCTCTCCCCTATAGTGCTGGAACACTTTCTCTCAACGACTCAATTTATCTTTGCTATATCAGATTGATATTAATAGTACCTGTGTGAAACGGACTAATATAAAGTATTTATCCATCACTACTCGTACTGTATTTAGTAGGTAGTAATAATACTATTGATCATGGTAAAAATAATAGAATAATACAAAAATATAATCAACTCACGCTTCTTAACTTTCCACCGAATCACAAAGTTGGTGACATAATTTTCACATGAATTCTATATGACTAGGCTAGGTTTTAATTGTGATTAAATTATTGTTTTCTGTAAAAAAAAAATTAGTCTTTACAGTGAACATACTTTTAGTTCCAATGTAATTATTAATGGCATCTCTTAATTATGATGCGTATAGCGTGAACGGGTAGTAAGACGCGGTGAAAAATAATATTAGTTCTAGAAAAAGGGCTTAATTTAATTAACATTCCATTTTAGCAAAAAAAAAATCATCTCAATTTCACAATTTTATATTTTTTGTCCTGGTAGGTGCCAAACCTCAGACCACTAGAATGTAAGGCACATTACTGATAGATCTAAGGTTTAATATAATAGTGGGGAGTATTTTTTCAGTTTCTATAGTAAAACATATTTTTGGCAAAAAAAAAAAAATCAAATATTTTGGCAAAAAAAAAAAAAATCAAATATTACTTCTGTAGAAACATAAAGATTAATTTTCTTCTGATGGTTATATCAAAAGTTCTTTAAGATCTGTTATGAGCACATTAGCATTTGGTAGGAAACTTTTTAAATGAAGATTAAAAAGTAGCCATTAATTTCTAGAACATCCTCAAGGCGATCGCTTTGGTCAGCAAGAAAGTATCACTCGCTGTCAGACCACAGATCTTAAAATACAACGGTTGGTGTGGTTTTCTAGAATTAGTTTTCTAGTCTGTCTAAGCTTATACTACCTTTCGCCTTTCACCATCAACCACCATTTGTCATGTCAATAAGAAAGAGGGGAAAGAAAGCTACGAAACTTCTTATCTCAAAGTAAAAGGAAAGTTTGCTGCTAGTTCTCAAATTTCTTCAAAATTTCTGTTGTGAGCCTAACACTTAATTACTGTATTTGTTAAAGTAAGGCTAAATCTAAAGCCCTTTTTCATCAATCTTAGTCTCATAGCTACGAAAATATGAATAAAAAGTCGTTGAAAATGAGCTAATGTCAAATTTTAGCACATTTTTTCTATTTATAAAACTAAAACTATAGGGCTGTTAAGGAAAAAGAGCCCTTTTGGAATCTTTTGACTTTATTTTGGCGTGAAGCATATTTTTAAATAAAGCGTCGGATAATTAAATATTGCGTTATAGCTGAACGTCTTCATGGCAATTTCCTGCATATCACCTTAATACATATTTAAGAAATGTTGATATGAGCATGTGAAGGTAACTAAACCTTATGTTTCTACTGTATAAATATTTTATTTAGCTTGTCAAAAAAAATTGCCTTAAAAGCTGCCAAAATACTGCCCTTTTCTCGAATTCCCTACATTCCCATCTTAAATGCCCTACTTAAAATATGCTGTAGCCACAGCAAGATATAAACAAGATAACTGTCAGCTACATATTTTATTACTGCTATAGTAAATGTTTAATTTATATATGTACAGCATCACCTTTAATTGTATTTTTCTTTGAAGTAAATGTTTCTACACCCACATGCAATACAACCCTTTTCCGTTTCTAAACAATAACAAGAAACACGTTTTCATCAAAAGAACAAAGAGGTAAACAGTCAGATATTAAATCTGAGTGCCACGGTTTTGTCAGTTGCAAGTGGTCCTTACTTGTTCTTCAAGTTTTATATATATATATATATATATA
>CABFOW010000316.1:13202-28236 GCA_902141385.1 Timema californicum | reverse complement strand
TAGAGTGAGAGTGGGGTGGTACACAATGGTAGCAATCATTAAGGTAGTTTTTTTAATGAATTATATAAATTAAATTCTATTTTGGCATGGTTTTATGCTATTTTTACTACGTTACAAAAAAGTACGCATTTTTATCAAATATCAATCTATCAATTAACTACCATTCTATTAATGTAGGCTCACCTTGTGTATCAGGTGCATCATGTATCCTTAGAGTTATATATATGTCATTGGCTAGAGTCGACATTTGCTTCACTGGCGCTCGTTGAGTTATGTTAGTAACTATTTTGCAAGGCAAGAGCAGGTGAATTAACACCTTCCTACTCCCCTTCTTTCCGTATTCGAGTCGACATACGCTGAGGAACGTTCGCGAACATACCTACGATTTACATTTCCAAATCTCAGATTACGAGTGTCCTATTCTATTTTCAAATTGAATGAATATTTAACAAAAAACGTGACGTAGAAAATGTAAAAGGAATAGAGAAGGAGAACATAGAATAGGCGAAACCCTGTAGAAAGAGAACGAAGTGTTAAAACTAGAATTTATTGCCCTATGTACGCAGGAACCCGGCTAAACAAGGCTCTTCTTTTCGTTTTGTTCCATTTGTTCAATTTTTTTTATATAAAAAACTTTTCCTTCTGGATTTCCGTTTCACTTTTTTTTTTGCGATTTAAAACCCAATCCTCTTTCGAAAACCCTTCCCTTCACCATCTCCCACACACCCCTTTTAAACAAAAACTTCTTCGTTTTTTAATTAATAATTCGTGTAATGAATATAGTAGATGCTTTCTACTGATTCTTGCAAAACAGTTTAAGTAACGAAAATCTCGTCGCCCACGATTTGGTGCAGATATAAATCGCCAAGAAAACTTGAAGACGATTCTTTCTTTCCCTCCCCTTCCTCATTTCTACAGCTCCTCCTCCCCTAAACATCCTCTGAAACTTCTTTCTACAGTGTCCACAGGAAGCGAGGAAACCTCACCACTTCTAAAAACAGAACAAGTAACTTTGTTTTATTTTATTTTCGTTGAGATCAAAACTGTCTTCATAAAAATGTTCCTTTTATTAAATCCCAGCGACACACAAAAAAAACTAAAGATCTTTAGATCACGCCTTGTCAAACTTGACAGTTCATGTCCCAAAAGGTTGAGTTGACTTGCCTACGTTTGATTTGTCTGGACACTAATTAACACCACACAAATACATATTTTTAAATTACCTTGTTTAAATAAAAATAATTAGTTTTATTTTAGTATACGAAATTTATATTAATATACGAGTATGTTGTTGGATAGAGTCTCACTTCTCATCCGGGCTATCTGCATATTTACACTAACGGGGTAGGAAGGGATAAGGAATCAAGAAATATAAAGGAAATGTACCTACAGCTGCGAGGAGGGAGAGTGAGAAACCATTTAAGTAAAAACACACACATGATTGGGATTCGAACCTAGATCTACCGGTCACCGGCGAACCAGATTTTGGACGTCTTTGTCTGCGTACCCATCGGTGTAGGTTATATAGGCTACTGATAGATTCTATAGTATAATAAAACAGAACACAATCATTTCACTAACTGCAAACACCATTAGATTTTATATAGAACAAAAAAAAGCATTAAAATTGTTTAGATATAAATATCAATATGAAAAAATAGTCAAATGAGTATGAGAGTATGACTCAATTATCATGAAATATATCCGCCTGTTGATTAGAACGGATTAAAGAAATAACTCCTTCTGCTCTATTGCGCAACAAATTGCAAAGATCAACATTAAAATCAAGAGCTTACCTGTGACACTCCACCACACTAAGAGGAGTATCGTAAAGCTCACACACAGAAGGTGATTTACCTCTTAATAATAAATAATACGGTGTACCTCACAGACTTTTTAGCTCCTTCACCTAAAAATTGAGACATTTACTTAAAAGGCATAGAACATGTGAAACGAAATAATAAACAATATTTTAGAAACATAATGGAAAAAAATAATAATAATCACATTCTATCCAAGAGCACAAATTAAATAATTAAGGGTGTGCGAGAAGTCGTTTTTCACTTCGGGTTGAATCGAGTTTGAATAAAAACATTTGAGTTTTTTTTCGAGTTCGAATAATAAAGAGCAATATTAGTACTATAAATATTTTTTCAAGTTGAATTAGTTGTATAAGATACATACATAAACCATAAGTACAAACAAACATCTTAAGAATGATTTTTTTGTTGTTGATAAAAATAACTTAAAATACACAAATTAGGATTTTTAAATAAATTTAATAAAAGTGCACAACTTATTTCTTTTTAAATTAGACAAAAGGAAATATTGAGGGACTCCATTAACTATGAACTAATATCTTAAGATTGAATCAAATTTGCTGAACTTGTAATTTTCCGAGTTATAAAAACTACTAAAACCCTAACCGAACTCGAATTTTCGAGTGCTCGGGCGCCCTGAGAAATAATAATATACACTGTCACAAAAACATTGATAAAAGAGGATCCTCTCTGTCCACCAAAGAGCAAAACATTCAATAACCCTTTTGAAAGACCTTTACTTAAATTTATACATATCTATATATTTGCTTGTAGCTCACTCAGAAACGATTTGTTTTATAAAAATATATTTCATTTGAATGATTTTTATTTTTAATAGTCCTACACTTTTTCAATGATGAGTTATTTCGTGTCTCAAAAAGTTACAGCGATGTGATCAAAGTTAGAAATTTTCGCTTATATAAAGTACCCTCAAAGTCATTTGCACGGGAAAATGAGAATCACCATTTTGTTTGTACTGTTGGACATAATCTATATACGAATTTTAACCAAAATATTTAAAGCTGATTTCAGAAAATTGATTTTTAATTTTTATTTAAACTATACTTAGTTTTAGGGTTAAGTATATAATTCTTAAAAACACCTCGAGAGGACTTTATGAAAACCCGAGATGATAAGTTTTGGCCTGATCGGTGAAATGGTTACTGCTCTTATGCCGAGATACAAGTAGACAGACAAACAGACAGAGAGAAGGAATTGCAGAAACAGCATTTTTTTGGTTCATTGAATCATAAACCGTAGATATTCCTCAAAATCTCGAATTTAATTTTTTGACTATCACAATACTTTCTCTAGCTGAGGGGTCATGAGAGAGAAAAAAATGCATAGATCAAATACGAATGCCTGACGGAGAGCCGCGTCATGACAGCCTCCTCTCGCCATCGTAACACACCGTCCCATACATAAGGCTGGGTTTATATTCATACATTAGGCACAACCGATAGTGCATAGCGTACAATGCACAATTCATAAGAAAAATACGTCTTATAATGAAACATGGTGTTTAAAGTCTCATTCATTTATATTTTTATTCATATAAATTGACCTGACCTCTTTGATTTATTAAATAATATCTTTAAAATAATTCACTTAAGGATACAATCGTAAAACATTATTCATTACATTGTATCTTTTTAAAAATAAAATTAACAAAATTCAAGTGGTGCCTTTTAAATCAAAATTGATTTGAATTTTTATTCTAATTTTAATATTGTAATTAATATTATGGTAGACCTACTTATCAATAACAGAATCCAAATTGTAATATTTCCCCTTTATTTTCAATAATATTTACAATCGTTGTCATTGACGGTAAAAAAAGGAGAAAATGGCTACCACAAGAAATTTAAAACATCAACAGAATATATTTACGTCTTCTGTTTATACTTGCCTTTAAATAATTAGGGCATTCTCATTGGCTGATAATTACACGTTCTTGGTTTGTCTTTGTTAAACTTCATGTATAAGGCATACAAAGCTAAAGTTAAATAACTTTATGCATTGTGCACAATTCACTATCTATTGATTATAAACGCTCTCATAGAAAATAATGTATTTTAACTTCTTGCCCCCTTTTTACTATACACTATTCCAAACAGTTCTATTTTTTATTTTAACTTCAAATACTTGATTATGGTAATTTTTATTTACATAATTTTGCTAACTCACATAAAAAATATGTGAAAATATGAGTTCTTAAACATTTTAAACATACATTAATGATTTTAAATACTTAGCATAAAAAACAGACTTTCACTGGTGGACACGCAAATATAGCGTCAGTCTCTTCTGGTCTACTTTTAAAGTTTCGAGGGGAGATCAGGGTTTGAATTCCAGCTAGATATACAGAGAGTGAGTATTTATACATGGTTTCTTACATTCCTTTCGCTTAAATGCGGTTACATTTCCTCTTAATTATACCTTCCTCATCCCTTTCCCACTAGTGTGATTAAAATGTGCATAGTTTGGACGGGTAGTAAGATGTGCTGCAAAAAAAAATTATAGAATATATTTAATCAAACCTATTTCTATAGGATGTGACCCGAAATACACACAGACTTTGTGAATTTGGCCCTTCGACTAATTATTTGAGTTTGAGACCATTGATCTAAAACTATCCTATTCATTCTTAACTTTCAGATTTCACCGTTAATAAGCCTTGTGTTAAAACGTAATAGTTAACAAATATATAGTTAGTAGAAATATTGTAACTGCAGTATCAAATAAAACAAATATTTTCAAGTTTTTTTAGGGTCACATATCTGTACAAGATTTGGCCTTGTTGACCCTTAAAACAGTCGGACAGTCGTTGAATTAAGAGCTCTCCAAGGGTAAGAAAATAGAAAGAAATATCGACATGGTTGATGGTTTTATTCTTTTTTGTGCTGTTCTTTCCATACCGCACTTTCTTCCCCTTCCCCATTCCATTTCCACATGGGTTGCTAGCTCAGCGGTTTTTCCACAATCAAAAATGTTCCAATCGTAAGGCGAGATTTTAAAATTCAACACGTTACATAAGCGTACCGGATGTGTATTAAATAAAATTGTTCTTCTTACTACATAACGATGTTTGATGCTCTAGCTCAGTTTGTAAAAAGTTTGCCTACTGATCCAAGGGGACTTGTTTAGTTACTGGTTGTGTATCGAAAAGTCATAACTTTGAATTTGGTTTGTCTCCTTTTGATCTGTGATAAACCAACGTTTTGGTATTTGGCTTTTATGTTTGTTTCAGAATGAGGCAGGAATAAGTCACTGATTGACTACATGTAAATGTAAATACACTTTTGGCATGAGCCATAGCTCTTTTTTGTTTTATGGTCACAGCACACTAGAGTCTCTAGCCGACTAACATCTCACATTTTATCTAACTAATCAGAAGAGTTTGAAATACAATTAAGTTTAAGAGTTTGATTAAAATGCGTGCCGCTAATAGGATTGCTTGTATTATTTTAAATAAAATTCAATAAGGAAACTTCAAAAAAGGTCCTGAGTATTTAATATGCACATTTTAAACACAGGATTTATCAATTAACTTAATCTAGGTTAGTGCTATTAATACTACACACCCAAATCTAATGCCTAGACCCGTGATCCCCAACCAGGGTTCCATGATCCCGTGTCCAGGGTTGCCCCCAAATTTGCGAAAACTTGCGTTTTATTGTTTTGATCATAATTTTTGGACAGTGTGGAAATTTGTTGAGGGTGTTTAAGTCTCGGAAATGTTTACAGAACTTGGAGTGTTGGCTCCAAATAACAGATTCTGGCTGTGTTATAATTTCAATTTTTTTAAATAGTTTTTAATATGATCAAATTGACGTTTTAATTAAAGGAATTAGATTAGTAACTATAGATGCTATAGATGATCTTGTAAAGATTACAATATAATTAATTGCCTTATTACTTTTTAAAATATTTAATATTTGTTATTACATTTTAAAATTACATTTTTATATAGACCTTTGTAATAATTTATTTTCTATTGAACTTAGTGTTTAAAAAAATTAAATGTATTTCAAACATATGGTGAATCAGTTCATAGTCGTTAAGTAATTGATTTTTGCCTCTACGAGGAAAGTTTTTTCAAATACCTACTTTTAAAATTCATACTGTCCACAGCTTTGAATCATAACGTCGCTTTAACACACTTTTTGCTGGCAATAGCTGTTTACCTTGACTATCCTTTAGAGAAATCTTACAGGACTTTTGTTTACTGTCTCCCCCCCCCCTTTCATCCCTTCCAAAGGAATACTCCAAATTCTCATTCTATCAACAATCCCTTCTCCTTACTCACCCAAAAGCAGTAACAAATAATCTATATGTCGGTCTGTCCAGTGACAGCTTGGAATAGGGAGTGGAGGGCATGTCATTAGTAACTGAGAGGACGGTCATTGTCTAAATTTCGGTATACTCCATTCACGGTAGGAATTACTCTCTGAAAGATCTTTTTTCCTACCAATATCCAACTATATAATATATTTCTGGTAGGGAAAAAGGCCTTTCAGAAGTCAATTCCTACCGTGAACGGACTTTACTGTAAAATGTTTTCTTATTTTTGCAGGTCTTTGGTAAAAGGGTTTGTTTGGCCGTTTTAGTTACGTAGATTCACTTGGTCGCTTTATAAAATTCCATCTTTTCGGGCAAATTATTTCTTATAGGAGTTCAAATTTCATTGTTAATGCTACAAATTTAAGGTAAATTTGCCATCTACTAATGATATTCTCGAGACTAATGAGAAATATATCACACGATCATAAAATATTATAATTCACGTTTAAAAATAATATTAAATTAATGACAAATTAAAGTTTAAAAGAATTTAAGTGTAAAGATATATGAATATCTGCGATAGAGTTTATATAAAGAATAACTTCCATTACATTGAATGTCATGATAAATATAAGAGCACGCAATATGCAATAACTAATAAAGTACCAGATAAACACCGCTCCTATGAGAGTTAATGTTCTTAGGAAGCCAATGTCTACCCACCTTTATATTATCTTACTTTGTGAAAATGGGGATCGCCTCTCCTTTTTAATTGAGTGTTGTAAAGAAGCCATTTTTATATCTTGTTTGTGTTGTCTTCTACACTTATTATTATTATATTATAAAGAGGAAAGTTTTGATTTTTTTTGTGTGTAATGGATAAACTCAAAAACTACTGGTCCTATTTTAAAAATTCTTTCACCAATACAAACTACATTATCAGCGAGTAACATAGGCTATATTTTATTTTGAAAATTTAATTTATTCCTCATAAAATGTCGATAGTTTTACACAAGGTATACAAAAATTGCCTAAAAATATGCTTTCTCCGCGTGCGATGCAAAAACTATTGGTATTACATAAAAAAAATACTATACATTTTGAACGTTCTCACTAATGTGAACAAAAAAGTCCGCGAGACAATATATGTAATTATTACAGTTATGTTACAATAAACGTTTTTTGTTGAAATTAGTCAACTAAAACACAGATGCGAACAAAAAGTGATTATATTCGTATCATGTTATGAATCCTTATCCAAATCAATTATTTAATCAAAACCTTGATCTCCCCGTCATCGGCAGTCGAGTCTACAGCAAGAGCGTTGTGCTAGACCACGCAACCACTGAAGCGGGTGTGATGGGTAGCTAGTCTTTGATAAAGAATGAGATCACAGCTCCTATTCACTTGATTGCTGTGAATAAGTCATTATTTATCTCCTGTTTATGTTGTGTTCCTTGATGAAGAATGAGATCACCGCTTCTAAGCACTTGACTGTTGGTGAGGGAGGGAGTTTATCACCTACGATATCTATTTTGGTTTCCTTGGTCAGGTAAAAATCCAGCCATCACCGTTTCTGTTTTTAAATACATTATTATAAATCATATTTTTGTGTCAATTATTTGGTCACATCTCATTATACAAGCTAGACAATGTTTGATAATCTAACATGGGCTTACAAAGTTGTTTTTATCTTAACAAATCCATGATATTAATCTGAAAGACTGAAACTATGTATAGCCTACAGCCCTATATCCATTGCTTCAACCTAGCATTGGCTTTTAATCTTATGGTTGTCAAAGTCATTACTAAGGTAAATAGTTAATTGGGATATTTGATATGAAACCATATTATCGCTCATAAAAGTAATTTCTGACTGTTTTAAAATTTAAAATGTGACAGTTATAGAGTTTAGCGTTTTAACTGATTGAGTTAATCACATTGGTTTCCTTAAACTATCAACTGTGAGAAGTGGAGTTTTTTTTACTAACTTGCCACATTTGAGCGTATCAAGATTTAATGATAATCGTATACACGATTTTTGAACAGTTAAACATTTACTCTGTTAAAAAAAAAGCTGTCGTTTTCATAATGTTTGTACTAATTTAATTTGTATTTAGTTGGATAAAAAAATAATTTATTTTTAATTTATAGTGGTTTAAAATAACGCTATGATCCATAAAGAAAATTCAAACGTTTTTGCTGTTTCATATTTTTCACAAAAATATATATGTTTTATGTAGGGAGCCTATATAAAACAATTATTGTAATGTTTGCTAATTTTTCTAATTGTATTCTGTTAGCGATCAACGTAGGCCCTGTTTTTTTAAACTATTCTTTATCAGCAATGTTTTTATTTTTATTTTACTTGTTCTGCCTAAGTAGAGGTTCGTTGTGTCATCAACTTTGTCCTTGTCCCCCACACACCACACCCCCTCCAGGGTGTTTACATAGTGTGGTCAATAGACAAATATGGCCATGCTTTTAACACTTTTAATATGTAATGTTGCTTGGTAAAATATTTGTATTGATTTGTATAGTGTTTGAACCTTCCTTTTCATTTATTATTTTAATAATGTCGGCCTATTTATCATAATAGTAAAATCATGAAACAAATACTGTTAATGACGTGTAGGGCCTACTAAACAAATGACAAACATTGCTACTCTAGTGATTAATGTTTATTATTATCATAATAATAATTTAGGTTCTTTATCTATTTATTATTGGTGAAAACTCTTTGTTAGATTGAATAATTTTTTCATCATAAAACCGAAAATTGCCTACGTTGGAGTTAAATAAGCAATATTTATGGAATGAGTTCTAAATTCAATATTTTCTTGATTTAGATTTCACAGTGTTAATTTTGCAGATTAGGCGTCTGCAGCGCTATTTTTTACATTACATGATCTTTGCTACATTTGGTTAAAAATATTTTTGTAATAAAATAGTAAAATTAAAAATAAGTAAACATGTCATCGATTTGATAAATCCTCCATATGATAATTATTATTATTAGCACAGCGTCTTACTACCCGTTCGGGTTATACGCACTTACGTTAATGTGTAATGGTAGGGTGATTGTGAGATGAAATGGAGGACCTACAGTTTAACGTGGAATCCGAACCACGGTGGAGGCCTGGCACTCCCCACATTCACAAGATGTCTTGTCAGAGGTGAAGGAAGGGTTTGGTAATCAGATAAATCTATGCCGGGACCGAAGATTGAACCCCGGCCGTGATCATAGAAGTCTGACACATTACACCTAGACCGCCAGGTCACCTACCATATGATAATAGTTGTCAGTTGAGATCCTCTATCCAGCTAAAAATATATCGAAAAGCAAGGCCTAGTAGGAAGCTGAAATTTGGTAGGCAATAAGTTCTTACCCCAAAAGGATGTAGGCCTATGAGTATAATTTATGCATGTTTATTATTTCAAATATTGGTTTTGGTTGATTTTAAGGATCTGAGTCCAATGTTATGCAACGAGCTGTAAGAGTAGTAATAGCTATGAATGAGTCATTGCTACGAATGTGACCTTGAAGGGTATGTTGGAAAACATGATTATACAAGAACAGCTTATGTTTGTATACTTAAGGAGCTACAGCTCATGAAAAGAGCCACAATTTTTCTTGTTAGGAGCCGCATTTGGCTCCGGAGCCACACATTCCCGACCCTTGAGATATAGTTCATAGAAATAATGATGCGATATTCACGTTCACATAATGCAAGTCCAAAATAAAAGTTAAATTTGGCCAACATTATAGGAAATGTGTAAATCACTGTTATCATAGAGAAAATTATCACTATCCTACTAGGCCTATATCCTTTCTCTATGTTGCTATATACCATTGTTAAAAAGACGACTGAAATATATAGCCTGGCTTGACCAACTTCATATTTAATAAATAATGATTTATTTACATTAAAAATAGAAGTCATATTAAAATAGAAAATAGGAGACGAGCCACCTGTTTCTACGAATTCAAATGAACATTGGGGGACAATTATATGATCAGGCTCAAATATAGTGAATGTCGATAAAAAAAATTAGTCCATCACTTTTAACACAAGGTCCCTTAAAAAATTTAATTTAGAGCTAGCCCCCCTCCCCTTTTCCACCCGCAATGATTCTAAAAAAGATTTGAATCTCAACTTCACTGTCACCGAAAAATGTCATATCTGCCATCATGTTAGTTTTCAATGATATTATTTGCAGATACTTAAAATACGTTTTAGTCCATATTAAAAATATATTTACTAGGGTAACTTCCTATAGATAATGTGATACTAATTTATAACGACGATAATAGACCCTTGATTTGAAAATAAATAAATCAGAATGCCAGCGATACTACCTTCCACCGGGGTCATTCAATCTGAGAGGAGGGGAAGGGGGGTTATTTTACTCCAATCTATGATTCATAATTGATCACTTGTAATTAATTTTTAAGAAGTCGATTTTTTTTAACCTCTTCGACACCCTTAAAGCTTTTGTAACTGGTAAGAACAAAGATTTAAACTTAACGTGTACTTACAACGAGAGAAAACAAAATAACATTAAAATTGTTTTTATGTATTCTCACATTTTTATAAAATTGTGAGTTAACGCTATTTTATTTAATCATTATTATTATTATTATTATTATTATTATTATTATTATTATTATTATTATTATTATTAGCACCGCGTCTTACTACCCGTTCGGGTTATACGCACTTACGCTAATGTGTAATGTTAGGGTGATTGTGAGATGAAGTGGAGGACCTACAGTTTAACGTGGAATCCGAACCACGGTGGAGGCCTGGCATTCCCCACATTCACAAGATGTCTTGTCAGAGGTGAAGGAAGGGTTTGGTAATTTATTTAATCAACTAGTTCTTTATAACCTCAATTACCCACCTCTAAATAGCTAATTTAAGGTTGTAGTCCATAACAAAATGTTTTAAAAACATGTACTCTACAAAAAAGGCGCCTTATAAGAGGATGGATCATGGCCTATAAATTCTTAAAGCTGGCCCCGAGGGAACCAAAACAAACCTAACTATGGGAATACACATATTTTGTTGATAGATTGTATTTGACCATAATTTAAAACAAGGGTGTTTTAACGTCTTATTCTATAGGTAGGATTAAAATCTCTCCCAATTAATTCGAATAATATTTGAACTTTGACCTTACTGTTAGTGAAAAAAGTAAAATGTTTTCATTAAACAAAATATTATGTATACTAAAGTATATAACTTCCTTTAAATGATTTGATAATAACTGTCTTATTTGCTCTTATTCTGAACCAAAAGTATTTGGTTCGATTCCCTGTACGTTTTATCAATATTATCATTGATAAAATTGGGATTTTCCTCTCGCATTGACGATTTGACAGCTGGGGGTCTCATTGTGACTGTTATGGAGTAGGCTAGTTTGTAATCCACGCTCTGATATAATTAGTCCGCTAATAAAGTGCACTTTATATTAAGTTGAAAATGTAAGAAATAATATAAAATGTCTTCAATTAGTTTTTATTCTCACTTAGAGGAAATTCCCGAACTAAGATTCGTTTAACCCAGACAGGCTTACCTTAGTCACTGTGTAACTGAGTTAACTCCCCTCCTTCCTAACTGAGAAAAGCTGGAGCGTTGCATTAGAGGGAGAAACTAAACCTAGAGAGAGAAGGCTGTATGCTCACCTTCACAACTGTCACTTATTGCAGATTAGTCAGTAACAAGGACCTAAGTACACATTTCTTAGTACGCGATAAACATCTAAAGGCGGAACGAAAACACCCCCTTCTAAAGAAAACTCACTCAGAATGACAATAATATTACCTGCCACCGGATCGCTTGGTCTTGGAGGGATTAGAGGGGAGGTTACTTCACCTCACTCTATCATAATTGCACTTAAAATTGAATTTTTAATAAGTCCATTTTTTCAACCACTGGAAAACCCATTAGATAACTCGTATGTCCGAAGAAGATGAAGGAAGAAAAGAGTGCAGGTAATAATACTAAAATTGAGGTTAGTGAGAATATTGATAAGCTAAATTCAAGTACCGAAATATAGTAATTGGTAAAAATAAAGCATTAGATAATCTTGAAATATTATTGTGAATTAATTATTATTTATCATTCCTACTGGGTTACCCGTGGCCGCGATCTTTCAAGGGAATCCAGCCACCGAGTTCACCAAGATTACGAGATTATACAAAAGGTTTTAAGAGTTCCTCCAAACATAAAAGGTTGTAATTCCTGGACTAGATGTTTAATTATTAAATACGACAAATATTTCATATCTGCATCATCACAACCAAGTATCGATTCTACAATTATTATCCCTAAGCTACATGAACGGATCTAATCGCTTGTTCAAATGCTTTAAAATTATTATTTAATCAAATCTTTTCTAACTATATGAGATAAATAATTTAGAAGAATGTACAGGGGAAATATATGGTAGCAAACAAAGGGAATTAACTCAAAATAGTTTTTACATGGAAAGGAGAAACTAAATTTACACTTTACTCTGTCTGCTTCGACTAGACACAGAGGTATGGCTGCTTCAGGAAGAAAATCGCTTTCTCTCACCTAATTTCTAGACCTAGTTTTATTTCTATCATAAATATTTAGGCGGAAATGTATGAAACGCGCAACGCAACTTCTTAAAAGAGGATACCAAAAAACAAAAGAAAGAAACACGAAATCGCTAAAGAATGATGGGAGACAAAAGTAGCAACACATAAAAGGAAAGATTATCACTTAAAAAACTCAAAGGAAATGTAGCGGAAATGACGTAAATATATTGTAAATTACTCTTTAAGGAAAATACATAATACCATGTATGTAAGAAGATACAGGAAAGGGGGATTGAAACAGATCAGATGAAGCTATTTACAGCATATCTACAAGAGGATAAGGGAGAATTATTTCAAAGCTTTAATGTGCCTCGGGACAGGACGTGGGTGCTTCGTTTTAAAACTAAACTTCGGTCATTGGAATGGCGTCGTAAAGGATCCCCCAACATATAACAAGTTATAGATCCAACTAAGCAGCTACTGGAAAAATCATGTTCTCCGTTGTTCCGTTGTTTGGCACATTTAGATATAAAAATAATGGGGTAAACTATAAATTACAAACGCATATATACACACACATACACATACACATTAATCTTGTCTTATTCTACAGAAAGATCAAAAAACACCAAAAAATTCTGCAAAAACAATATTGTTCACACAAGTCAGAGATCAAGTGAATAGATCCCAATGTTTGTGTGGATCACCTTCCCATACTTAATATAGGCCGTGACTTTCATATGTTTGGTTCTTGAATAATATTTATATGGAGCTCGCTTTGAAGACTTTCGAGATCGATGTGTAAGCCTACTCTACAAATTTTCTCCATAGCAGAAGACAAACTCTTGTAGCCTACACTCCATTTACCCCGAAATGTAGCATGCTTAACTTGACTGATCCTACATTAGTGTAACTTATACAATAAGGCCACACTGTAATCGATAAATATAAGCTTTCTTGCTTGGTAAACAGATTGTAGAACTTTGGAAAAAATGCCGTGAAAGTGAAACGAATTATATATGCAAATTAGCATGATCCATGTATGATAACTAGTTTTAGTAACAATTGCAACTAATATATATTATTATTAGCACCGGTTCTTACTACCCGTCCGGGTTATACGCACTTACGCCAATGTGTAATGGTAGGGTGATTTGTGAGATGAAATAGAGGACCTACAGTTTAACGTGGGATCCAAACCACGGTGGGGGCCTAAGATTCCACAAATTCACAAGTTGTGATTGATATACGTCTTGTTAGAGGTGAAGGAAGGGTTTGGCAACCAGATAAATCTATGCCGGATAGGAAGATTGAACCCTAGACCCCAGCACAAAAGTCTGACACCTTACCCCTAGACCACCAGGTCACCCAACTAATATATAAAACAGACTATAAGAGTAAAAATATTAGAAATCATTAATTGAGCCTCTCTTAAATAAATTAAAAATCATTTATTTAAAAATGTTTGTTATTTTTATTAGCTACCTTGATGGCATTTTATATTCTTTCTGCTTCCGATTAGTTTAGGCAGTTTCTAAGGTAAACATTTGTCTATTTACCCTTTATTGCTCAAGCTATCTACTCGATTACTTCTCCATATCTACCTATTTTAGTTTCGACAGTTTTATGTTTCATGAAAACTGCTTATGCATCAAAATCTTTAGAGAGACAAAATAACAAATTTCACATACAGTATATTTATGAAGCAGTTGGGAGCAGGCAAAGTGATAGACAACAGAGTGGTTGACACGAGAGGACAAAGTGGTAGACAGCAAACTGCTAGACACGAAGAAACGACATGGACCAAGTGATCGACACGAGCTGGACCATGTGATAGACAACCAACCGGTACAAAATGAAAACAATTATTTGGAAGGCTGGGTGGGTCAAGTGGCCGACACGACTTGGACCAACCGCTAGACAAGCTCAAGTATAGGAGTACAAAGTGATAGACAACCAAGTGGTCGACAAGAGAGGACCAACTTCTCGACAAACTTCGATATCATCCAGTTAAGAGTGGACTAAGTGACAACAGTTAATTCAAATCCTAAATAACATTGTTTGCTAGGTCTAAGTATTGTCTGACCTCTTAAATAATACTATGCTAGGTCTAGGTATTGTCTGACCTCCTAAATAACACTATTCTAGGTCTAGTTATTGTCTGACCTACTAAATAACACTATGCTAGGTGTAAGTATTGTCTGACCTACTAAATAACACTTTGCTAGGTGTAAGTAGTTTGACCTCCTAAATAACACTATGCTAGGTGTAAGTATTGTTTTACCTCCTAAATAACACTATGCTAGGTCTAGGTATTGTCTGACCTACTAAATAACACTATGCTAGGTGTAAGTATTGT
>CABFOW010000316.1:0-11899 GCA_902141385.1 Timema californicum | reverse complement strand
TTAATGTGTTGAGAATGAGGAAGATTAAATTTATATATAGTGCACCTGAATTTGCGTGGTGGCAGAGTGGAAAACCTTTTAAGAAAAATCACCCTCACTGTACCGGATGGGAATCAAACCCTGATCATAAGCTACCAACTTAGTTTCTGGCAGTTGCTCTTTTATATAATATTTTATTTCATCTTGTTAGTTCTTAAAGTATGATTTTTACCATTTATAACAAAACGTTTGTCTCCTTTCCTCAGATACGATAACTCGTTTCATTCAGAGAAACATTCTTTATTTTCAGATACCATATTGTATGTATCAAAACCTATTATTTATTCGAAATGATAACTAAACTAGTGTTAGAAAATATATTTTAAAGAGTGCAATGTGTAAACAAATTATTAAAATTAAAAACACGATGGTTTAAGTTTATACACATATAAGTGGACCTCACCCTTTTGGGCTAGTTAAATCTAGGGTGTCGGGAGGGCAGCAATTTCTAGGAAGATCCAGACCATCCTTATACCCAACTTTCTAAGCCCATGTTTATAACTTGTCTGTCACTTGAGCCACTCTTAACTGGATTCATCTCGATGTTTGTTCTCTCGTGTCGATCGCTTGGCTGTCTATCACTTTGTCCTCTTATATGGGAGCTTGTCTATCACATGGTCCAGCTCGTGTCGATCACTTGGTCCATGTCGTTACTGGGTGTCTAGCAGTTGGTCTTTTTACAGATTTGTTCTCTCGTGTCGATCGCTTGGTTGTCTATCACTTTGTACTCATATACTTGAGCTTGTCTAGCAGTTGGTCCAAGTCGTGTCGGCCACTTAACCCACCCAGCCTTCCAAATATTTTTTTATAGCTTGTCGAGCAGTTTGTTGTCTAGCAGTTTGTATGGTGCCGAAGCAGTTAACTGATTCTCACCATGCTTGTGGGTTTGAAATATACGAGCTCAGAGTGTCATGGCAAATGATTCGTCTAATATTCTTGTGGGATACGACAGGTAATTTTAACTTACCGGTGGGCGAAGACTGCTCAAATATCATTGATCAAGTTGTCTTGGTAAACGAGACTTTTTCTTCCCCAAGGCGTGCGATTGTTACATGTGTTAATAACGTACGTAATGGTCCATTGTAAAAAAAAGTTAACATTGCGCTATGTTTTGGGCTTGGCACTGGAACAACCAGTAAGTTATGTTGAAGTTAACGGTCTATTCGTCAAAGCCAGAACCCAAACCGATCACATAGTCGCAAATGTAAAGCCTTACATTGAACAACTTTAGTCTAATTAAATACATATATACACACACACAATACTTTAGGGCTAAGTAGAATTTTAAATTATTTATGAAGAGTGATAATATTTAATTTCATAAAGTAATTAATTGATTAGGAACTATTCAGAAAGGCGTATAACCCAAACAGATTTTAAGACGCGGCGTTAAATAAATTATTCAGAAAGTTAGTGGAATCAATATTAATCCAATTAAAGTTCTAATTCTAGTTTGAGGGTCGAACGCTGAGAATATATTAATCATTTTCAGGAGCAGGGTAGCTTACTTTCATATATGGTTTTATTTAAAACATAATTATATGAATTAATTTTTATGGCTAATTTACTAATTAGTACCATAGTTATATTTTATTGAATGAGAAATACTAAGTTTTGAAAATTGTTAATGTATTATATATGGATATTATAATATTATTTTATTTGAATTGATGTTTTTATAATCATGATAATTGTAACTATTAGACCAAATTTAATTTGAATATATATACTGGCTGGTCAACCTCAGTAGTCTTGGGTCAAGTGCTCACCCAGGACCCAATGTTCGTGGGTAAACACCCAGCCGAAGTCGACGGATTTTTATTGAACGAGACAAATCCGTAGCACAACTTTCTTAGGAGGTGAAGCAAAACCGTCGCTCCCATGTAACTTGTGACATATAAAATAACTCTGAAAAGTATGTGAAAATATTTCTACCGACAAAATTGTTGTGAACATTTGCGCTTGCGCATAGACATTCATTGTGGAAGGCAACAGGAAACTACCACACCTCCCTGATCTCCCCTATTACGTAGGATTTCTACCCAGAAGGTGCAGGCAGCACTAGCCAGCCAAAGGGCTGAGTGCATGGTCGGCGTCGAATGGATAGAAATGATATCAAACCAATCTTCGGGTTTTTGACTTAAGAAGAAGATATACAATTATATTAAAGACCAACGACTAGCCCTCAAGGTGCCGGTGATGAGGTTGGGGTTTGAATCCTATTTGGGTTTACTAAGGGTGGTCTTTCCTAAACTCTATACTACTATACCTTCACGTAAATGGGAGTAAATTTAATTCTCAATTTCAACACTACACCACTTGCGAAACTAAAAGGCTTACAGCCTGGATGGATTGTAAGATGCGGCGAGAAAAATATATACTGTACATGACATTAACCATTAGAGTTCAACACTTTTCTGGCTGAAAATAAATCGAATAAATTCATTACTAATATAATAATTTTGTAATGATATTGATTTGGATTAATCTAAATTATGTAAAAAGTCATGGATGAAGGTAATTTTTCTTTAGAGTAATATAGGTAGAGTATCCTTTTAAGATTCATCCATGAACAAACACGCGTTTCTCAGAATGAGGTGAAAAGGACTTCACCCCTAAAATATATTTTTTTATACCTTCTTTCCTGGTAAAAGAGTAACTGCGTCAATTCCTGTTAAAGGGAACAAGTTCATAGTATTTGGCAGAACACGCCATTTCTTTATACCAATAAGAAGCTAGCCATCACAAAACGTGTCGCCAGGACTCTGTCTATTGGTTAGTTTTTACATTATTGACCAGGGAAGAAAATGCAAGGGATATGTCATATATAGACCATTGTACGTATGTTTACACGTTTTGCAATTGACCACGACGACGATGAGGAGGACGATCTCCGGGACCTCGCTCACGCACGAGTCAGTCACAGTCCAACACATTATAATATAAGTTACTTCAATATCACAAGTGTGCAGTGATAAGAAACATTTAACTGAAATATGTGCAAGTAATTTACTGGTGTAATATAAATAAACCGTGTGTGAAATAACAGCCAACAACATTTCTCTTTCTTTAATAATATTAATACCGATTTAATTTGTGCTCGAACACGGGGCTATAGACAGCTGATTAAACGGTATCTTTTCCGTACAGTGGTGATAGGCGCTCGATCACGGAGCTTAAGACAACCTATAAAATCATCACAGCAATAACAGGGAATTAATCCGTTGTGTATCAATCGACGCCCGAAGCGGGGAAATTGATCACATAGTTTTTATTATTAACGCTCAAAGCGAGGCGCATTTTTATCCGATAGTATTACACTGTGTTTTAAATGAGCGCGGTATCTATATGGCAATGTGAAAAATATAAAATAGTAATTTCCTGTTATTATTTTATTCATTTACCTAATGGATTACTGGTATAACATTCATTTATCTTTTTCTCTGAACTTTTTAACTAATTAATGGATCTCGACCAATATTTCAACACACATAGGTAATAACCAACATACCTCAGGGCTTTGTTATGGATCTTATTCATTCCTAGCAATTTAAGTTGGGGGTTGTTCAAAATTCAACAAATGTATGATTTCAGGCTTTTTGCCACCATTATAATCAAATTAAGTCATTAGTTACACTTATAAACACTACTATATCTCTGTGTAGACTAAAATACAAAAATTATCGGGTATAATTTGTCCAAAAACCTTTTTAGATATTAAAAAAGGGGGGAGGGAGTGGTCACTAAAGTTGGATAAAATTTCGAAGAAACTAATCAATTTCTATAAAAATCTTTAGCTTTAGGACACTATTAACATATAACCATTCTTTCTTGAAGAAAAATTTGACCGGGAAAATAATGTATACACTTTTCAACACCTTGGAAAGGAAGTAGTGTATCTTCTTATTAAGTTTTGGGTTCCGGGTTTTATTCCTGTCAGAATCGAGAATTTTACAAATCCTTAAATTGGGATTTCCCATTTAACAGTGAGGATTTATCAAATTTGGAATTATTATTATTGTTATACTATAAAGCCACATGGCTGACTCACTCACTGACATTAACGTTTACCCACTTCCAGATTAGCTAAAAACTTGAAATTTAGCAAACTTATAGCTTTTAGCCTGTAACCGATGGCAAAATTCCAAAAAGTTAAAAATTTTAATTTCTAACCCCCGAAAAAATTCAAAATGGTGGAGCAACTTTAAAGTCAGTGTGGACCTTTCCTTGGAGGTATCTTGTGGCTAAACGGTAAGACCTATAAAAAAACGGCTCTGGAATTACATTAGTTTACATCCACTTGCAAAGAAAACTCACTGGGGCTTTGGGGGCGTAGCTCCAACGAGCAAAGCGAGTAGAGTTATAAAGCTATACAATTAAAATCAGAACAGGTGGTAAAGTGGTCCAATGAATCAGGCTTGTTATGGACTGACTTTCCGGTGTCAGTAGGCCAACGCTCGAGTCTTGACTGTGTGCATTGGGTTTGGTTCTCCCCATGTGTATTATCACTGTGGTTTTCCCATTCTCTTACCACAATCATACCGGTACACTTATTCTGACCTTATGTTAAATTATTTCACTAACACACCTATTTATATCACTCCCCTAGCAGATATATGTACATATATATCACTACCTTAGAATACATATTTATATCACTTACTTAACACATAGTATTTAAGTTACTTCCTGGGTGCATATAAACCATATACTTACTATTTTCCTGCAGCTCATACTATCTTGAATATTGGTGTAAACAATATTTTTTTCTTTAAAACCCAACATCCACGTAATTAATACATCATTAATAAAGATTAGTTTCATTCTTCTGGCCAAAAGGTGGTTGACAAAATATTGTTAGAACGTTAAAATAACTTAGTTCACACTCGATAAACCATTTACGATATTCTTTTCTCATGAACAAGTCAAATATTTGAGGCGTAATTTTAACCAAAAACCAGACATTTCCAAAATGAATCACTCATTAATATACTAAAGTAGCGATTTACTTATGTCTTACACATTACAGCTCATGGTTGGAATCGCACAATAAATCACACATATGGTAAACTAGAACTAACCGATCAACGATGACCAGAACCGATTGCGTGTAGAAACAATTATTAATGTCGGATCGTGTGCCATATTTCTTGGCGTTGTTTATGACTAGGTCTGATCTCGGATTCTTTACAAACACGAACATTAATTGCCTTTTGATATTGTTAGTTGGAGGTTTCAGGTGGTTAGGGTGTGGCGTGCAGCAACTAAACGACTATTTATCATTACTATGTTTCTTTTATAAAAAAATGTTAATCACCGTGCCTTACAACAAGTCCAGGCTGTTCCAATTTTAGCCACGCTAATTGGGTAGAGATGAGAATTATATAATTTAGGTGAAATGCACTCACATTTAAATGAAGAGAGGAAGGAAATCCATTTAGATAAATTTACCCTTACTACACCCAAATGGATGTGTATTAAAAAAAGGGCACCTGGAGACAATCAAACCCGGGATTATATATATATATATTTTCCATTGCGTCTCACTTTCCATGAAATGCGCCTTCATTTGCGTGGAAGGAGAATGGGAAACCATTTATTAAAAACCCAGCCTCATTAGACCTGATTAGAATTCGAAACCTGATATCCCGCCTTGGGAATCCAATATATATATACATAATACATTTATGTATATTTATATATTCAAAATTAATATAGGCCCTATAAATATTAGAGATTAAAATATATTTATATAAAGAGTGAAAATAAAATACATACAAAACAAAACAAAAAATAAACTATTTATTCATTTGTAATCTTATATATTAATTTATTTTATTATGTATATTAAATGCGTGTATTAGTAGAATGAGGAGAGGGAAATACATAATAATCTTTTTAAAAAATTCATAAAAGCTTATGCTAAAAGGATAATTGTTAATATTCCTATACAGTTTAAAGTTTGCCGACTATTAGTTTGGAATGACTCAATAGTAGGTTTTCGAGATAGTTAAATTAGCATATGGCTAGGCTAGTTGTTGTACATGTGGCAATGCTGGTGTGTCGTGCTGCTGGTTTATTTTAAGACGAAATTGCAGCTCCTGGTAGGGTGAGATGGATAAAGCAGCAAGGAAGTTAGGGAAAAGGGAGGGGAGTTTACAAGGCATTACAAAGACGGAAGAGATTTAACTACCAAAATACTAATAAAATCATTCATACTATCAGAACTGTCTTTTTTTCACTAATTTATACTGTAATATGACTTCTATGGTATGTGTTTGTTCTAATCTGTGGTTTGTATTTCATAAGAAAATACTTAATGTATTTAGAGCACACTATCCTACTATCAACGTCTAAGCCTACCAAGGGGTCTTGTATTTCCAGGTTTCCCAGTTAAAATTTTGTATTTTTATGCACCTGCCATCATAGGCTTGCTCAACTTGGGTGCCAGGGCACTCCCAATAACCACAAAAAAAGAGGAAAAGTTGGAGAGACAAAAGAATGAAGTACATTTTTTTTTAGAGACCACGTCGATGGTTGACAGTATTGAAGAGTTAAAAAAAATGTCTTCTTTGGCCGGGATGGCAATATAATTTATAATATTTGTTTTTCAAAGAATAATCTTGTAGGTGACCTGGCGGTCTAGGGGTAAGGTGTCAGACTTCTGTGCTGGCGGCCGGGGTTCAATCCTCGGCCCCGACACAGATTTATCTGATTACCAAACCCTTCCTTCACCTCTGACAAGACATCTTGTTAATGTGGGGAATGACAGGCCTCCACCGTGGTTCGGATTCCACNTTGTGCATGTGGGGAACGCCAGGCCTACACCGTGGTTCGGATTCCACGTTAAACTGTAGGTCCTCCATTTCATCTCACAATCACCCTACCATTACACATTAGCGTAAGTGCGTATAACCCGAACGGGTAGTAAGACGCGGTGCTAATAATAATAATAATAATAATCTTGTAAATACAACATTTATTTTTCTTGTTTTTTATTTATTATAATTGTAAAAAATCTAACATATTATAATGAGGGGGGGGCCGTAGAGCCCACCCCCTAAGTATTTCATTAGGCACCCCATCACTCATAAGTGCCGTATGACCATTGACCACCCCACCTCAACATGCATGCCTTATGGCTTGATCATCCTGAATGTTTGAGGATGCGTATGTTACACCCTAATAATGAAATAGTCCATTTCACGAATTGGGCAAATTTCAGTCAATTTTCGTGAACTGGCATCTTCTAATGACCATTTAACTAACTAAGAAAAAATTGAAATTGGTTTCAAGATTTTAAACTACATACATACATACATATTTACATACGTAATCACGCCACTCCCTGACGCGGTAGGCAAGGAACTGTGCATATAGCTTAAAAACAACTCATCACTTAATCCACCCTCACTAACTTTATTCGCATTTTCTTACCCTTCAATAATTACTTCCCTTCAATATCATCCATACACCGAGTCATATATACCCTTTTATTCTTAAAACTTCTAATGTTTCTCTTTTTCACACATTAGTCTACAACATTTAGCCACGTCTTACATGGCCTACCCTTTTCTTTTGATCCACACACTTTACCTTCATATATTTGCTTCATTACTAGATCCACACTCATCCTCTCAACATGTCCAAACCAACGTAACACGCTTCATTCATATTTACCTATTGGATTCCCTTTCAAACCACACTACTTCAGCACCCATTTATTAATGACTTTGTCCATACGAGTTATTCCATAAACATTTCTTGGATATCTCATTCCAACCGCCTTCACCTTGTTCTTGTGTTTCTCCTGACAAATCCTTGCTTCACATATATTAAAAAACAATGTTGGCGTCAACACACTTTTATATACTGCCATCTTTGCCTATTTCGATACCACTATTCTTTGCAATAGTTCACATACATCCAACTATTCTCGGATATGTATTCACCCGTCTGTCGATTTCATCACTTGCTCTTCCACTTTTACAGAACACTCTGCCCAGATACACCAAATAATTAACTTTTTCTTGAAATTTTCTTTTTATACTAAGCAAACACCTTAATTTTGTATACATTTATACGAAGATTCATTCTGCCTGTTGCCACATTCAAACGATTTAATACATTCTTCAAGTCCCCTTCATTCTCAGCCATTAATACGGCATCATCTGCAAACAGCAGCACTCTCACATTCACATTGTCCTTTTTTTCCTACACCAACCGCGTACTCACAAGCATCCCTAATACATCTATCCATCAATACATTAATCAATTATGGAGACATAACACATACTTGTTTAACAGCCTATTCAATGTCAAACCATTTGCTCAATGCTCCATCCACCCTAATACACCTTTTACTTCCATCATACACCACCATAATTGAATTTACTAACCATTAATTGAATTTACTAACCCTCAGAACATTCCTTAACTTACTCCTATTCACCCGATCTTACACTTTCTCCGGATAACTAGTGCATAATACACTTTTCTCCTTACTTCCAACCATTTTTCAATTACTTGTTTCAGTGCAAATATCTGGTCCATGCAACCTCTACCTAGGATGAAACCACATTGAACACCCCAAATCTTGTCCTTAGTTTTTTCACGCACCCTCTCAATTATAACTCTCCCAAAAAATTTTCTTGGAATACTCAACAAACTAATTGCTCTATAATTCTTAAATTCACTCTTACTGCCTTTGCCTTTATGTAAAGGAACAATGACAGTATTCTTCCAGTAAATCCCAACCCACACATTGAACAACTCACACAGTTTGTCAAGTATTACCATACCTCTACAGTTAAAACATTTCAATTTTGATGTATTATTATTACTGCTTTTAAAATGTGTATACCTTACCTGTTTTTTGTAACTATTCATTAGTATATATCATTATTTAGCTATTAATGCTTATCTTTTTTTTTGTAATAATACATATCTGTAAGGTACTTGTGTACTTTTCAGTGCTGTCCTGTTATAGGTCTTATGACTGTTGGTCAGCACTAGAATAAAGGAAATTGAAATTGAAGGAAATAATAATAATTATTATTATTAATATAATATTAAACTGACCCATGTATAACTTAACCTATCCTTCCATTCTAAAACGATTAAAAGTTTATTAACTTAAAGACCAAACCTATTCTTCGCTTGTTCATTTCGCGGACTGGTTAAACACTCGTCCATTTCATGAATTGGGTAACGATTGGAGCTGCTCAGATCATGACATACCCACTTCATTAATTAGGCAGTACAAGCGTCGCACACTTCATGAACTTTACTATTTTTTTGTCCAGTTCGTGAAATGTTCAGGAGGAAGGGCCAGTTTACGGAATGCGCAAAGATTTGTCTTATTCATGAATGGTAAAATTTACGAATGTTGTGTAAAACATAACAAGCCATTAGGTCAGGTGTACTGAGGGTAGTTTTCCTAAATGGGGGGAGGGGGCAGGTCCGGAGTTCACTCCCCGGTCCCGGCACAGATTTATCTGATTACCAAACCCTTCCTTCACCTCTGACAAGACGTGTATTAATCACAACTTGTGAATGTGGGGAATGCCAGGCCTCAACCGTGGTTCAGATTCCACGTTAAACTGTAGGTCCTCCATTTAATCTCACATCACCCTACCATTACACATTAGCGTAAGTGTGTATAACCCGAACGGGTAGTAAGACGTGGTGCTAATAATAATAATCATAAATGAGTTTCCACTCTCCATCAACGCGCATGCGGATACACTTCCTCTAAAAATTCAACCTTCCTCATACTTAGCTCAGTTTGGTAATTGATACACATGCATATAGCCTGACCAAGTAGTAAGTAGGTCGTGGTGCTAATAAAAATAAATAAATAAAATATCTAAATTGTTCTCAATACTTCGTTGTTTCATCGTATCAAATACCAGCATCGGTAGGTACACAGAGTGAATGTAGAGCTCATCAAGTCTGGTTCGTCGTTTATAGGGAAGTTGAGGTTTAAATCCCAGATGGTGTATTAAGGTTTATATTTTTATTTTGTTCTAAATAGTTTCCCACTTTCCTTCCATGAAGGCTTTGTTAATCTTCCTCTAAATTCTTCTGCCCTTATCCCTTCTTCATTTGCGTAGTTAAAAAGTTTGTAGCCCAGATTGATAGTAAAACGCAAGGGGAAAAATATGATTGAATATTGTGTTTATTCCTTTTCGTTTGAGAGAGAGAGAGCGAGCGATTGTTACAACCAACATTGTGAAGGCTGCGTGCCCTGAGATTGTCCTGTTTAGAATTCGTCGCCAACGTACGCTTGCTGGACATTGTGGTGTAGATTGGTGGGAGTTGATGAGTGACTTCGTAGTCCACACGTCTCTCTTTCTATCTTTGTGTGTTTTGTTTGTCCGAGCAACAGTTGTACTCACACGAACATACCGTAAATACCATGTCGCACGGTTGACTAACGGAACACAAAGAAATAGGTAGAACCCCGCCTATAGGCGTAGATAGCCTTCCTGAAAGATATAGCCCTTTATCCAACGGTTATACTTCGTCGGAAGATCTTTTTTATGGTTTGGAAATACTATTATTTAAAAAAATATCATTAGTGTTATGCTTTTATGTCACTTTTATAAGAATAAGCAACTCTACATCGTCCAAAGGAATTGAATGGAGAGCATGAGTTATAAGAAACTATACCAGCATTCGTCTCTAGAGAAGATGAGAAGCTAAATTGTAAAGGGGCTCCAATTCAGATAACGGTGAAGCATCTCTGGCGCTTATGGGATTGAATTACATTTATTTTTAACGACCATCTCGCAGGTTGAAATTTAACAACCCCTCGAGTTTGCGGTATCGCACTGCGTTCTCTGGAATGCCTTTTGAATGGTATCAGCACTATCCTGTTTTTACGTGGTTCGGATTCATTTAAAACGCTCTGGAATGTTTTTAAGCTACTTAAATAATAATAATAATAATAAAAAATTAATCTCATACCGGGCCAGAGTCAAGCAAACTAGTTCAAACACCTAACCAAGCTTATTGTACATGAAGAGTTGATGGAAACCAGTTTTTTTTGTGGTGCTATCATCATTTTATCATTTAAAGCACCTCCTTAAATTGTAATACAAATAACACATTTACGGAGTTACAGCAAATAAATACCTTATGATACTAATACTGGACAATCCTATAGTAAAAGCACATAAACATGTGCGAAACCCTAGAGTGCTGCTACCTAGTGGCGTAGTGTTGCATAATAACTTATATACTATATCTTAATTTACTGCTATTAATAACAGGTATTCCCAAATATCCGAAACTTGTTTTATTTTTCAAACGAACAATGTTCGCCATTAAAATTCTTCAAGTGTACAACCAAAGATTAACCTTTTAAAAGTGTGACACACACACAAGAATAACCGCATCGTTGGGCACGATACCAAACGTCAGGCTCGTATAGTCTGATTTGTCGTTGATGGGGGAATCAAGTCTAGAATACCGCCCGGGTGTATTGAGGGTGATTTTTCCTCAATTGTTTCTCACTCTCCTTCCACGCAAATGCGGGCACAGTTCCCCTCAATTCTACCTTCCTTATCCCTGCCATACTAGCGTATTTTATTTTAACACCGCATCTTACTAGCATATATAAAATCCGTATAGCCGGGATGATTAGTAAGACATGGTGGAAAAAAGCTCACAAAGGTTAAGAACGACTGGACTATATGTATGTTGTCTAGACTTTGATTAAATGACACAAGACGTCTCACGTTAGTAAGAAGGAAAGGGTCATACCATTACACAAAGGGCCAATTAAGGCGAACAATGGGGGCTTAATTGATTGAGGGGGGTGGGGGAGTATGTTGGTTGTAAGCGTGGGATGACG
>CABFOW010000315.1:306834-320531 GCA_902141385.1 Timema californicum | reverse complement strand
CCAAAAAAAAGTTTTCACCTTAAAAACTGAAAAAACACTGGCCCTTTCTCGTGCCCCCTCCCCCTCCCGTTTAAGGTTTGTACGCTCCAACAGTGAAGTACAACCATCATAACATGGTATGAAAGCTACAGATTGGCTTAAACATAAACTTCAAAGTGTATCTAGTAGCCCCATGGATTATTCGGTGCTGACTGACAGCTCACAGCTAACAGCTGACGGCTTTAAAAAGTTACCAGACCAAATTATGTATCCCTATGCCGAACCATATGATCTGCAAAAACATGTGTTTACCAGCTATCACTTCTGACAGTCAAAATTTAGGTATATACCTAAATGTTGACTGTCAGAAGTCAGCTGTGAGCTGTCAGTCAGCACAAAAGAAGCCACGGGGCTAATGTAGATCTTGAAAGTATGGTCTAAGGCGTCACTCTCGCAATAGACTAGACTGCAGATGACAGGGAGATCGGGGTTCAATCTCGGTTGTGTGTACCGAATGGTGGTTTTTCCCTGTAAGGATTTCCACTCTCCTTCCTCGCAAATATGGATACAATTACTGTAATTTCAACTTTCCTTATTCCTCAAACATTTGAGTAACTAGAACATTTGCATATAAACCGAACGGGTATTAAAACGCGGTGCTAAAAAAGCATAATTAATTTTTTTTATCTTTTCCCCATGTAATTGCAGGTGCTAGCTATGGTGACCTTGAAAGATGGCGACAGGTCCGTGTGTTTCCCATCCCTCAGCGTCGAACACAACTATCCACAGATTCTGTCGGAACTAGTCATGAAACTTTGACTGCTCGTTGGGATTTCCGTCCAAACTAGTCGCACAATTTATGACTGCTTGTAGCAATAATATGACTTGCTCATGGTATTCACTATGGCACTGATGCTTTATATTCGAGCTAGTCATTGAAATATGGTTTTATTAGTGGTATTTTTTTTTAATCAAACAAGTCATAGAAGTTTAAAACTCGTAATTATTTTTTCACAAACTTTACTTCATCCTTTTGACTGCATTGCTTGTTTCAATTCAAGGTTTTAAAAACATATGGTAATTTGTGTAGGATTAGTAATCATCATCGATCAGTTGTAATAATTCTGCACAATTATCAGTCAAATTTTGACTGGTCATAGTAGTTACAGCTCAAGCCTGTTAACCAAACTTTGGACTACCAATAACATCCTAGTACAAGAAAATTGTAGCGTGGAACTTTGATTGTGTAAGAGTGTCTAAAAGGAGCGTGATATCTAGAAAGAGAAAGAAAAATTCTTCTCTTGTAAGTTGATATTTCAAAACATGCATTTTTTAAAAGTTACCAGTTAATAAAATATACTGTATATTAATTTGGTGACATAAATACACTTAATTACTTTACACATTTTTACTCTATGCTATTGTTTGCTAGAATGTTGGAAAAGAAAAGGATTCAAGTATTGAATTCAAATGAAAAACTATTAATATTTACAGGTTATGACTGAACAGAAACATTGACTTTACCAACCCCCCCNTAATTACTTTACACATTTTTACTCTATGCTATTGTTTGCTAGAATGTTGGAAAAGAAAAGGATTCAAGTATTGAATTCAAATGAAAAACTATTAATATTTACAGGTTATGACTGAACAGAAACATTGACTTTACCAACCCCCCCCCCCCCTTTACATCCCCTTTAGTGGCATAAAAATAAAGGTAATAGAGACTTATTTACTTCTGTACATGAAAATGCAAAAAATTGTCGATTCAGTTCACATGAAACAAATAAGGTTTTTGCACACTGTAGAGGTTATTTAGAATAGAGTACTAGGCTAATTCATGATTTAAATTAAGATCAGAGGTGTAATGGAGCCGAATTGGAGCAACGCTTCGGCACGGTTTTGAGGGAGGAATGGCACCACCTGGCTGATTATCATCATAAAAATAAAATATAATTTTCTTTGGATATTAGACTTGTCTTTAAATATGGATATACGGGACCTGTATTTTAAATTAATGGTAATAGAAATTTAATTAAATCAACGATAATTAAAAAAAAAGAGTTGTCCCTTGGAACTATGATGAGACACAAACAAAAGTGTTTGTTATTTTTTTTTTGCATACACCCCCACCCCCTTCACCACAATTGAAGAGCTCCGGCACTGCTACATTTAGAACTACACCCATGATTAGGAAGGATTAGCCAATACACTTATCTTGGTGATAATGAAGTAGAAATCGTTTAGATTAAACACTAAGACAAACACATTTTTAAGGACAAACTTTCGCCGGTCACAGACAACTTCTTCAAGTCAAGATAATAGACCGCTCCTGGTTGGACTCAAGTGACATAACTTGATTTTGTTGCCCCCTTTCCGTACCCCATGCTTAGAACATTGCACCCTCTTTACCTCCCCCCTTCACCTAACCTTATGTTATCATGCTACTTCAAGGTTAAGAAGCTTTCACTATTTTTAAATGTAGAGGGCTGTATTATTTACTTTCTATATGGAAATTGTTTTAATATAAAAGGTTAAATCCATACTTAATGTTTGTTTTTTTCTAATATGTCAAAGCTTAGAACTAACATGTTAAAACATTGCGCCCCCAAATCCCTCTATAAACACCCTGCGCTCCCCACCTGAAGTATTGGGTCTGTGGCTCCACCACTGGTTGGACTGCAAGGTCGACTTTCTTATCCAAACAATTTCTACTCCAGCATCATTAAGGAGGCTATTCCTCCTAGTTCAAACCATTACACTAAGTAAATAAATTACCAAAATACTGATACATTCACAAACCTATTGTTGTAAGGTGTGTAGATAATGTTAGGGCAAAGAGAATAACTATTTTTGATGATTTTTCTTTTCAGGAATGTTATGAATAGAGAAAACTTTTGTAAAATTTGAAATTATAAAATAAGTGTGATGTTTTTCGTTTTAATTTCTTTATTAAAGATATTGTGATATTTTTGTGTTACATAGAGGTTTAGAGGTAAAAAACTCATTTAAGTGCATTTTTACTTGAAATGAGTTTTAAATTAGTTTAAAATTCCAAGATCTATAAGAAAAGAAAGTCATTAAGTGTGTAAACTTATATCTATTTAAAAAAAAAAGAAGAAATCATCAAATACAACTTTGAAAATGTTACTTCATGAGTTTTACCTTTAAACCGACGATATAAACTTATACCATATTATGTAGGCTAAGCAAAAAAAGTTGTTAAATTTGGCAAATTGTTTATTCTGCTAACTAATATACTTGGAATATTAGTTCCTGGGAGATCTCAATCAAGATAAACTTTATGATCATAATATCTTACCTGATGAATCTTTGTTTCAAACCCATACATCTCTCGGACACCCGTTGCTAGCAACCGAATTGTCTTTCTAAATAGGTAGTTTCTGGTTTGGACCTGAATTTCAGTTGGTAAATTGTGATCACAGGTTCACATTTTTTTTTATTAGGTTTGAACGTGCAAGCCTGAATTATAAACAATGTCATTTCATAAAATAAGATTCTTATTTTTAAAAAGTTAAGGGACCACCCTTAAATTACGTAAGGATTTTTGTTAGAGGGGTAGGAAAAGGGGGGGAAGGGCAAATTACGTTTTGAAGTGGTCACTTAAAACCCTTAAGGTGGGAGTGTAGGAAATGCAAGAAAAGGTTGGTGTTTTCGCAGTTTGTAGAGCCAAAGATTTTATTGGCCAAAATAAATAAAGTACTTCTCCAGTATAAACAGAGTAATTTTTCTTTATATGCTGATATCAACATTTGTTGAATATATATCATGAGCATTGCGACATTAGATGACAAACTTTTTTAAATGAAGAGAAAAAGTTATGTTTCTACTCGAGCAATATTTATTTTATTTTGGTGAATACAATGATTTGCTATAAAACTGGACTTTACTCAGGTCCTCTACTCTCCCACCTAAACCCATGTCAAAAACATAAAAACGAATATTTAATAAATGATGTAAGTATTAGATAAAACCGAGAATTATGAAATAAAGTTTATCTTGAAATTATTAATGTTGACCAATATAAGAAAATGTTTATATTTGAACACATGTTGGTTTGGAAAACTGTTTATCTATGTTGGATATTTAATGTTTGTTTGGACCTAGTCATTGTGTAAATATGTATTGGGCGCTTGTGATAAACTTAAGATGTAAATTGTAAAACCAAATATAGTAATTACATATAAAATACTTAATGTATAGGTTTGCACTTAAATGTTAAGTGATATTAATGATTATTTTAAAGTGATATGAGAATTAACATTAGAGTCAGGATGTACCTATTTTTAAGAGATAACAAGAGACTGTGCACTGTACTCGTAATTAGTAAGTTGTGGTACTCGTTAGCAGTGCCTGCATTTCAAAGATCTTGCCTTAGCATTCTTTTAAAAACAAACAATGTTGTCCTATTAGTAGAGTTTCCATTTCAAACAATTATGATTCAAATTTAAATTTATCTAAAAAAAACTTCTTTTCACTTTTTTGGGGTACATTTTCTTATACAGTGTATGACCAAATTATGTTCACACTTAAAATGGAAAAAGACATTTATTGCATATGTGTAATATTATGTAAGGTCTCATCTTCTTGTATATTGTTATCAACACACAATAAGAAACAAATGAAGGTTTCCCTAATGAAAATTAAATGTTGCCACATTTTGTAAATACTTTCCTTGGGTTCATTGATATTCTGAACTTTTGTGCTGTACACACTTTCTTTCATTATACTGCAAAACCAGGGCGTCGAGTCACGTGGAAATATGTTATCTAGGGAATCACCAACATTACGACCAAAATGAGTAGGTGCACCATCGAGTTGAAAATACCCCGAGAGCGTATTGTCAGTGGAAGTTCATCTCGGTGGTGTTGGACAGTAATATATGCTATTTGTGTTTGGAAATCACTGTTGAGGTGTAAAAAAAAAAAAGTAAGGTCCGATTATACCAGTAGGGGTAGCAGCACACCAGACAGTCAACTTCGAGGAGGTACGTTCATTCTCAGAGATTACTCGTGGATTTTCAGTACCCTAAATTATTATTATTATAATTATTATTATTATTAGCACCGCATCTTACTACCTGTTCGGCTTATACGCACTTACGCTAATGTGTAATGGTAGGGTGACTGTGAGATGAAATGGAGGACCTACAGTTTAACGTGGAATCCGAACCACGGTGGAGACCTGGCATTCCCCACATTCACAAGTTGTGATTAATACACGTCTTGTCAGAGGTGAAGGAAGTGTTTGGTAATCAGATAAATCTGTGCCGGGACCGAGGATTGAACCCCGGACCTCCAGCACAGAAGTCTGACACCTTACCCCTAGACCACCAGGTCACCTACCAGTACTCTAAAGAGTGTGTTGTTTTGGTCCTTATGACTTAATGAACGCTATCCAATACACAATGTCTGGTTAGATGTTTGAACTAGTTGGATATGATACGGTCGCATTCCGAGGTCCTGCTTTAAAATTCGTCAAACAAGTTTTCTGTAAAGTCCCTGTTTTCAAATTGCATCGTTCGGTGGACTTTCCTGGACTATTCTGAATTGATTGCTGAACAACAGTAATCTCGATTTCACTTCTACCTATTCTGTGGGATGTCCAGAATTACAATTGTAGTTCTTCACAACAGAGTCAGTCCGAACAAATTTTTCATATGTAAATAATAAATCGGCTTTGTGGGCCTCATTGAAATTCCTCTTAGAACTTTTTACAGACCATGGTTGAAGAACAATGCACTTCCACAAGCTTGACACAGTTCTTTCTTCTAGTGTTAACATAATTTTGACATACCTGTCTGTATTTGAAAGAAAGAAAAGGAAAGAATGATTGATATACATCCATACATAGCAATTTATAAATTAGTAAAAATATATGAGCATTACTCCAAAGCCTAAGTAGAGAATTAAGACAGTAAAACATTGTATCATCCTCTTGATGTATAAAATCTTAATTTCTTTTCAAAATATCAAATCTCTATGTTGATCACAATTTTTATTTTTAATGTATCCTTTATCTGTGACCCAGCAGTGACAACCTTGACACCAAATTAAAAAAACTAGGTGAGGACACAAATCCTTGGACTATAAATAGTTTTGAAACTAGTTAGTATTTTAGTATATCTTAAAAACAAAATAATTCATATCTCAATGAATCTAAAAGACATTCAATTGATTAAAAAAATTTTTTTTTTTAAAAATGGAACTAATATTATTTTACAAATTGATCCACGAAACAGTTGGATTTAATAAAAATATAATTAAAGCAGCATAAATGAGCTACATTTGTTTTAAATTAATGTTTTAAATCTCAAATTGAATGGTAGTAAACAACCTAATTTGTTTCAACAAATTATTTTGTTTAATTAGATGAAGAGATGTTCCAAAGAGAAATAATAATTAATCAAAGCTATAATTGTATTATGCTTTGTACCATCAAGTTTAGCGTAGTGTATGCATTGTTTTCAACTACGGCTATTGTAAGATAGTTGATAAAGTAATTTGAAAACATAATTTACTTATTTTAAAAACAGTGTTTTGTGTATGGGCAACCTGATTAATTTTTTCCAAGAGTTTTACACGCCATAAACAACAGCAATAAACACCCTTTTATTGTCCAAATGATCGAATCTGTAAACTAATTCACATAATATAAGATCAATAATGATATGATTTCTTCAGAACAAAACATTCCGGTAAAATCATTTGAATGTAGTTCAAATTATTTTGTTTATAAGAAAAGATTTCATAGGTCAGGTGTTGAAGCACTTCTTCTCTAGAACACAGAAAAATATTTTGAACTTTCTCCTTTCTATAAATTAATAAGATACATTTATATTTGGAAAAATGTAGAGGAAAGGTGGATAAAAACACATAAAAGGAACCATCAAAATATAGCTTTTACAGTGAAAAAAGAACAAAGTTTACAATTTATATATCTGCCATAGGACAAAGAGGTTATGGTATTAGGCAGTAATGATCCATTTTCTTTATGAGGCAGAAATATAAAATGTGAACTGTGTTATTCTTTTAATTGTCAAAGCCATGTTGTGTTAATTCTCTTTTATGTTCCTATCCACCTTTCCTGTACCTTCTTCAAAATATAATACACTTACCTTTGAAAGCGAAAAGAGGTTTTCCTTAAAGTGATATAAGTTTGCAAGTTCTTAGCGTTGTTCAGTGAAAATATGCACAAAGTTTTAAACAAGAACTGCACGAATTGTTTTGACCATGGTTAATGATGCATAACTCCATGTTTCAACTTACATTACAGGTTAACAATGTGGTTTTTTAAAATTAGCGGAAAGAAAATTGTGACAAAGAATTAAAACTATTTTCAACAAGTAATGATGATATTTTTTATTGCATTGATAAAGTATTATTTTTATGTACAGTAATTATTTTCAATTAGAAAAATACTAAACTATTTTAGCAAAACTATTTTTTTTTATTATATACATTTTACAACTATAGTAGTCTTACTTCAACAATCTAATGTAACATTTTAAGGCTGGAATGACATCTTCAACATTTCATATTAATATAATACGTTAAAACAGGGATTACCGGGACACATGTTAGCTTTGTTGTTGTGTTCATTGAAAGATATATCTGAAACATATATCAGTTAAATATACCCATTTGACACAAGTTGAAGTTCAACCTACAACATAAATCCATTTTATATTTTGTAAAAAAAAAGGTGAAAAACAGACCTTATTTAAATTAAGTACTTCAAAATACAATAAAGCATAGCGTGTAGGTAATAGGTATTAGTTAAAATACATTAATATCAAGTGAACTGAAATAAACTTTGGGACTAAAACATTTGTTTAAAATTGTATTGTTCATTCTAGCTTGACAATGTGACATTTACTACACAAATATTACAATATAAAAATACATCTAGTAAGATATAGTTTATATAAATAAAGTATATTGCAAAATCTTTGTGGAAAAATGTAATTTAAATTAATTTTATTTAATAAAACATTTTCTAAAAAATAAAATGTATAATAAAAATCAATTCTTTGCTCTACAGATTCATTTCTTTCAAATTCATACCTTGGGAATGTTTCCTTTATCACATAATAAATATATACATGTTTTGAAGTAATTATAATATTTAATATCTAACAATGATCATAAATACTTAATTTTACTATATCTGATAAAGAATAATAATTATTAAAACACAATATAATGTTTTTATTAAACTTTAATATGTATGTCGGCTGACTTTAGACCTCTTGTTACAACACACGATTACGATTGTTTTGAGCACAGTTTAAAACAATATGGAATGCTAAGATTTTGTGTGTAGTTATATTAAAGGGGTTGAATTACTAAAGACAAGTCAAAGTTTGAATATTTAAAAAATAATACTGTAGGAAAAAACTATTATATGGTTATTGGTTATTAAATATCGCTTTACTTAATGTTATTTTGAAAACATGATTAACATATTTCACTCTAAGCAGATAAATTAAGTTATAATAACAGAAATAAAAATTACAAAAATTTAACATAAATGTGTGTTTTAACTTTATATGTTTTTATGCGAAACTTCATAATTGTCAAATTTGGAATTTTACTTTTGAATCAAAATCGAAGCTGACAAATACTTGAAACAAAGTTGAAGTTTTTTAAGTTTCACACACCTCTAAATTATATCCATAATTATTTATCTTTGCTCATCACGACATATGTGTCATGCCTTGGCAATGTAATGAATGCATAAAAAGGATATATCGAGTATATAGTCTATCAGAATGTCTTTGATTCTGTTCCTTTATTTAAAATTATAAGAAAATAAGTTTTTTGAGACAATTCATGGCAGACTTTTATGAATAAGAATAGAGAGGTTATTTAGAATATAGAACTAGTCTAAATCATGGTTTGAATTAATAGGGATAGCCAGCACACTTTCCTGAGTGTTTCTGGGATATAAATTGTTTAAATCAGGGATGAGAGACTCGAATCATCAATGGAGATTCGAAGAGTTAAATTCTTAAAAATATATTTATTTATTTTGAGTGAAATTTGTTTTAGAGCTCTAATACTGATTTTTAGTGGTTCAGAACTAATTATAATTAGAGGATGAACTTAACAACCAGGCCCCAGACCAGTAATTTAACACTTTGTTACTATTTGTATTTACTACTATTATATTATGTTTATATTTCCTCTTATGTTATTTATCTTTTCCAAGATTCAAAGGTAAATTGGAGAATGATGAGGATGCTGATGCTGATGATGATGATGAAACTCTCTGGTAGCGAAAGCTTGTTGTTAAAAATGTGCTTATATGTTTTATACGAACAATTTCTACAAGCGTATCACCCTGGTGAGTGTTGGCTATACTTCCTAAATACAAACTATGAATATGCACTGACAGAATTGCATGAAAAAAAGAATGGTATTGGTAAAAGAGAGGGTTCTGAACTTTTGAAAAAATATTTTTAAAAAACAGCTTAACTATGTGAAGTCAGTAAATTAGAATAAACACACTGAGAGAAAAATATGGTAATGTTCTACTGCAAGAAAGATGTTGAATAAATGCTGTTCAATTAAATGATAATATTAATTGTTTACAATAGATTTGGTTTAATAACTCCGAGTTTATAATTTACATTATCTAAATCTTATCAAATATATCAAATTTATATATTTTATCTAACATTCTAAAACTAATAGACAAAAACTCTTTATTATGATATTGAAACATACACAAATATTAAGTCATAACAATTACCCATCAAAACAATAATGCTATTATTAAGAGGTAGAACACAAAATCATCGACATGCAGTAAAATTCCTCGGATTGTCACAATTTTTTTCTTATGAAAAGTAACTTACTTTTTTTTATATATAAATTTATTACTAATACAAAATTATGGACGAACACAATATGGCTTGTAATGAAGAACACAGTTCACACTTTACATTGCTGCCACTGGACAAAGAGGTAATGGTTGCCTCTTAATGAAAATCAATAGTCACCACCCAATCACCCAACCTAGGTTTCATTTTATCGGAACTCATCAAGAAGGAGTGTGAAACGTGTAATGCAACTTCCTAAATGATATATATATAAATAATACAATCTTCCGAATATAATTCAATTACCTCATAAAGCGAGAAGAGGTTTTCCTTATAAAGGTAAATTATATACTTTGCCATGACAATCCTGTTTCATAAGTATATATTAATTAAAGAGCTGTGGGCAGTGAGAATGCGAATACGACATATGTATAAACATTTTAAAATGATTATGTAATAGTATGCTTGCTAAGATTTATGCAGTTCATTTTTGTTTAAAAACAAGATTGAATTTAAAGCGATGTACCAGAATGTTTTCAAAAAGTATGTGATAAATCCTGCTTTAAGCCATGATTAATCATATTTGGTGAGTTACCACTATACAACCTATTTCTTAACACAAAGTACATGATCATAAATGTAAATCTGGAAATACTTTATTATTCATATATAAAGGCGTGTGAAGCTTTGAAAACTTCGCAAATCAAACTTATGTCGGCTTTGAAGTTGTTTCAAAAAAATTCTGGTTTCAATGACTAAGAAGCTTCATTAAAAATATTGATAGCTATCTATTATCCACATTATTTATGATCAAATTTTCTTATTCTGTGCCGTTAAGTACCTTAGTTGATAAAAAATATGCAATGATTAAATTGTATCGGGTGATATAATATAATTTATCAACCAAGCCCAAAATATGTTAAAACATTTAAAAAGTAATAAGTGTGTCTAAAAAATTATATAATATGCACAGGTTTATTTTTTGACATAAAACAATGATAAAAAATATTCAAACCTCGATTTGGCTGCGAGGATATTTCATAAATTTGATTGGGTTTCGAACCAATAAAGTAGACTTTGCAAAACCCCTATTTTTATAACAGCTGTTAAAACTACAAATAAATATTATCTTTACACAAACATATAGGAAAATTTTTGATCAAACATTTTATCATCAATGTTATTTAAAAAAAAGACAACTACCTCACTCCCTAAATTTATTAACTTATCAAGATAAATAGCTTCACCAAAAAATAGTGAGATCTTATCTTTCACTCTCATAAGACACATATTCCTATCAAAGACCTAAAAAATATTAATAAGGCCTAACAAGTTTATAAAAAGATTTTTTTTACCAATTAAGTTGAGCTGGTTAACCAGAAAATGAAATATTGGCCAGCTCCTTTCATCTATTGTTTTGTTCTTCAGTCATTTGCTTCATCTTTCATTTCTACAAGACAATAGCTTACATCTATTTAATTTATTCCCTAAGCCGTGGCTACACAATTCACACCTTGGAGCCAGGCGGGGGAGGAGCCTGCTGGCTGATAGTAACGTGGGTGACAAAGGGCCCTCTAGTCCGTGCCCCTCCCCCCCTCGAGCTGCCCCTGTTGCCATAGTTAGTGTTACTGTGGACGGTGGTGACTGGACCCATGTCGTGGGAATGTGCACCTCTGTGATGATTAGCACTGCCGCTGCCCGAGTTGGCGTTACTGCTGCCACTGTGATTCGACGGAGGGTATACAACGTTGGTTTTGGTGGTTGTGGTGGACTGGAAAATTCTCTGATGGTGTTGCTGATACATCGGCTGACCTAGGAAAAAAATCAAAATATATTATCTTTAAGGTACATAAGTATTTACTATTTAGTAGAGATGAGTCGAATCCAATATTTTATGAAACTAAATCTTCATTTTACCTTTGAATCCTGAATCTAGATTTCAAATCTGAGTGATGGAAATCTAAATGTAAGAATCTGTTGCTATAGTACATCCATTATAACATTCATACATTTAATAGGTGGTGTTCTACAGGTGTGTAAGAGACATAATATGGCAGATAAAAGTGTTGTTTAGGTGTAAGAAAGTACTGTATAGGGCGTAATTTGTACTCATAGCTATGTATGTAGCAGAAACTTGAACATTGGATACAAGAGAAACAGGGAAGATTAAGGCAATGGGAATGACATTTTTGACGAGCATTTCATCACTAGGAATAAAATTATAAATGAAGAAGTGCATGCAATAATTGTATTATAGAGAGTACATGAGATAGTAAAGGAAGCAAGGGTGAGATGTTATAGTTGTGTAATGAGAGAGAGAGAGAGAGAGAGAGAGAGAGAGAAAAGATCCCAAGAAAGAGACGGTAGGTGCCGATAACAGTGCGCGTGTCAGTGAGAAGAGAAGTATGGATGAGAGTAAGGGAGAAAGAATGGCGCAAGGTAGGAGTGTGCAAAGTCCCCGTTTTCAATTCAAAGCAAAGTTGAATCGAATAATATGAGATATTCTCAAGACTGAATCAAAGTTTGAACACTAAAAAGTAATGTTCAATGTTGGATAAAAAATATAGTACTTTGCATAACTATGTAAATTTAGGTATTATATTTGATTTAAAAAAAGTCGTATTCCTAACAAAATTGATATATTTCCTCTTAAAATGATAAATTAAGCTATTATCACAAAATATAATATTATTAATACATATTTTTTTTACACTAACACTAATTTGTAATGAAAATAACAGCAGAGAAATTTAAAAAATAAACATAAATGTGTATTTTAACTTTTAATATGTTTATTTGGCAAAGCTTCGTAGTGGTTGAATCTGGAATTTTACTCTCGAATCAAAGTCGAAGCGAAAGAATACACAAATTGAAGTCCAAGTTTTAGAATGTTCGCACACCCCTAGTGGAAGGCGATAGGAAGATGGAGGCATTTTACTAAACTGTCAGCTGGGAACAATTAATGATTATGAATGATGATGCTGATGACAATGATAATAAGTGTGTGTTTTCTTACCATTGGATCTGCTCTCATGCTGCGTCCTTCTCGGCAATGAGTTGGAGTTGTTGTCGGTGGTGATAACGGTGGTGGAGGGTACAGAGCCTGCCCGCTGTTGGTTAGCTCGCATCACGGCCTGGATGCTCTCGTACTCATAGAAGTTAGACACAGGCCTCTGCTGGGGGTCTCGGTTGTCTCGTCTCTGGGAGTGGTAATGCTGTTGCTGGCGACGGCTGTTTGATAAATATGCACACTTGAATCAAATCATTTACTGTTAACATTGGCACACAACTAGACACCAACTGGATTCATTCCAAAATAGTCAACCAAAGTGAGTGATTTTTACTAGGTATGGGCTGATCAGCTCTTTGTCGCTTATTTATTGCTGATAATTGGGTTTATTTTCTTTACAATATTACAATTTGTAATATGCAAAGTGGCAGATAGAAATGTTTTAGACCTTTTGATATAGATCCAAAATGCTCAACTGTGGACAATAATTATTAACAATTTATAATAATTATTTCAAACCAAACACAAATTTTTTCAAAGGCTAAGATTCTGTTTATTTGTCTTTATCTTTTTCATGAAGAGTTGCTAACAATTATTATTATTATTTCTATTTTAAATAATATACTCAAGCCAAACATTAGTGAAGATGACATTAAACATATTTCAAAGTAATTAAATTTAGTTGTTAGTTAATTTTAGTAAAATAAGTAATTAATAAGAAAAATTAATTGAGCAGTCGAAAATTCGATAAATCAAAAAAATCAAATAAAGGCCCTAAAAAATTATGAAACCAAACTGGGAATTTATTATTTCCTATAATACCGTAATAACCCCAAAAAAAAAAGCCAAATCACCCCCCCC
>CABFOW010000315.1:243637-306814 GCA_902141385.1 Timema californicum | reverse complement strand
CTGCCCCATTCACTAAGAAATGTTTTGGTTATAAATATTGTTTTTCAGTATCAAACCTTGGGGACTCGCAAGTTTTAAGCTGAGGAGTGGGGGTTGTTTACTGGTTAGTAGGGGTGTGCAAAGCTTTGACTTTGATTCGAGAATAGAATTCTGGATTCGACAATTACAAAGCTTAAAACATTAGATGACAAACGAGGGGGTGAAAAAAATTAAACTTATTACATTTTTTATTCCAAATTTATAATTTATATTCTACAACTGAAAAAAAAAAGATTCCAAAAAATTGTTGAAAATTTTACAACCCACACAAGATGGTTTGTATTTTAACTTAAGATTCTTTATTCAACCATCGACTTGTCATAAAAGGCACATTAGGAAGGTGCCCAACAAATGGCAGCACTAGCTCAATTTGAGTTAAAATTGTACTTTCCCCCTTTTACCCCTATTACCCATCATATAATATTTCATGATAAAACACTCAATAATTAGTCAGATTTTGGATTAGCCGCAAGAGACACGGGCGTAAGGACATACAATCTGGGAGCACCATTTTTTTATATCCTTTATAAGTAGTTTATATAACATATACATAAAACATGGATTATGCATCAACATCTTTGGAGGTACAAAGTGGAAGATGAATTATATCTGGGGGTAGGTCAACAAAAAAGTTTGAATAACAGTGAATTAGATATAGAAACTGAAGGCATAGATTCATAAAGCAAAAATTTAAAAATAGGAAAAAAATAAAGCAACTATTGACTAAAACGTTGGATCATTTTATTTGAGGTCAACTATTGGGATTCACCATGCATCCTAACGAGGGGTCAAGTCCCATATTTCTCAAATCTGAATCTTGAATCTTTAAAAATGTTTAATTTTTAAGTGAAAATATTTAAAATGTAATTTAAAAAAATGGCTGTTTAAGGCTTGGTGCCATTGAAAACAAATGCTATTTTGCTTGTTTTGTATATTACGTCATAATTCATTAACAATAAAAATAATACTTTTTATGTAAATTTTATCCTCCGAAATAGACAAGTCTTTATTCCTTTTACTAATTGCTTAAAATTGTTTATTTCAACTCAAGATCTTCATCAATTGTATTTGAGAAATATGAAGATTAAAGCGTCTCATCTCTAATATAAAAAAACCCACAAAAAACAACAAATAATAATCAAGAAATGTAAGCAATATATCGTTATCAAAACAATGTATTAGGGCCTCACTCCCCAGTTGATAAAAACTAGGTATATTTAAATGTATATTTACATTTCCCTAAGAGCTCTCCTCCTTGAAAATGCATGTCACACAAAGAAAACAATATATCATCGATCAAGTACAACCCAAGAATAAGTAATTGTGACAAAGGGTTATTAAAATGAAGAAATAGCTTACCCTTATGGAATTTAAGGGTGTTTAAGCTAATAGTTAATTACTTTTAACATATTCTTTTTCACTTAGTTTATTTTTGGGAAAAAATTTATATTCTCTTGATTAACAAACTTTTTTTTCTAACATAAACCTTGTTCTGGATTGTCCCTAATTTTAATTGTTATAAAACCAACAATAATCTGTTTATTGAAGTTTATTGAGGCAATAAATAACCCAAAATGCAATTGAACAACCTTAATCAGTTTATAAACTTTAATATAACACAGTAGAAATATTTTTGTTGTGTGAGAAAATATGTGTTTGAAATGATCGACCAGATTTTTCAAACTAGTGAAAATCCACTAAGATATTCCGAACTCATTCTTTTAATTCCTAACAATTTCCAAATATAAATAGCACATTATTGAACGAATTGTCGAGTAAATCGGTTTGTGTTAATTATTTTCACATTTTGATGTTAATTTACAACTTGTAATAATACAATATTATAATAGCGTGCAAGAATCTAGATTCACTTTTGTTTGATTGCAAGGAGAACAAGACCAAAATATATTACTACATCATTAAGAGATCAAGTATGAGGACTTATACATTTTCGGATTGAATTATAACTACAATATATTTGCACTTTAGTTAGGAAGAATTAAATATTTTGCTCAACTAGCTGGGAATTTGGGAACTAGACTAACACTAAATAATTAGATTTAGATTAACATAATATTTCACACTTTAACAAATGATGTTACTGGTGTTATAAAACATAAGTTATATGACTGTTAACAACTTCTCCTGAAACTTCTGAAGATCAGGTTAAGCACAAGATAGTTCTCATGTGGAAATCTTACACATCCTTAAATAAAAAATGTTGGGCCCAATTGCCTGAACCCTTGTAAGAGTCAAATATAACTTAAATACAAAATAATTTCAAACAGATGTACTTAATAAACATTTAAGAGAGGGTAAAAAGTCAAGGTTTGCAAAATTAGCAGAAAACTGTAGGCCTCAAAAGTTCACAATTAAAACAAAACACATCAGTAATTTTTAAGTCACATTTTTACTCATGCTATTGCCTCAAAGTACAACAAAATCCACGCACCCCAACACCAAGTCTTAAACATCCAGCTGTTAATTAATCAATGTGAAAGAGAAACCCACATTTCACCAACTATACATTTTTTGGCCATGCCAGGAATCAAACCCGGGACTCTTAACCAAGTAGAGGGACATGCTACCAACTGAACTGAGGTGTTGGATATGTTAAAAAGATTTATTATAATCCATTCATTATAACATTCATACACTAAGTTAAGTGTTAAATTATTGGTCTGGGGTCTGATTATTGTTATTATTATTATTAGCACCGCGTCTTACTACCCGTTCGGGTTATACGCACTTACGCTAATGTGTAATGGTAGGGTGATTGTGAGATGAAATGGAGGACCTACAGTTTAACGTGGAATCCGAACCACGGCGGTAGGCCTGGCATTCCCCACATTCACAAGATGTCTTGTCAGAGGTGAAGGAAGGGTTTGGTAATCAGATAAATCTTTGCCGGGACCGAGGATTGAACCCCGGCCGCCAGCACAGAAGTCTGACACCTTACCCCTAGACCACCAGGTCACCTCTGATTATTGTTGAATTTGTCCTATAGTTACTTTGGGGCTGAACCACCAATAGGCAGTATTAGAGCTTAACAATGCTCAACCTATAGCCATAGTCTAGTCAGTGCTTTACTATTTTCTGCTGAAGAGGCCCGACGTGTCCTGAAAATGACTGCGATATGTTTTAGTTGTGAACCTTAAGGTCTACATTTTTCTGGTGTTCTTTTAATGTGTTATTAAATACAACAGTTAGTAATGGTCACAATCACTCACTTGAGATGCTGCTGTATCTCCTCATAGTTGACATAGTGACTGAACTTGTTGGGGTCAGTGATACCAACCCTGGAACCAGGCCTGGTCATCTCCCCGTACAGATCATAACTGGCAGCACGCACATGTGAATAGTCCGGCTGCTCCAGGCGCTGGAAACAACACGCCCACTATAGAGCAGGGATCGCGCAACACAGATTGGGCCACTTTAGAAACTACACTACCACGGTCAACCTCATTGGTCTTGGGGTGAAGTGCTCGCCTTAGGACCAGATGTTTGTGGGTTCAAATCCAGCAGGGGTCAAAGCTGTTGGTCCCATGTTGACTGTGGCATGTAAGAGAGCCCTGGACGGCTATGTGAAAAATACCTTTCCAAGCAGATATGTAGGCATTTTTGCTCATATAAATTCTCGTGTGCTGATATAATCATTCAGTTCAGAAAGTGCACGTTAAATACCTCAAATAAATACATATTATTTCACTGTATTTTCAAAGTATATGGCTATCAATAAGATTTCCAATTTATATTGAAAATTACAAAGAAATAAATGGAATTTGACAGGCTAGGCAAATTAATTTTGTACTCATATTTTATAATATAAGTGAAATAAGTGTGTAAATAAATATGATAAAAGTGTATAAGAAGTAGCACAAATAAAATTATTAAAAACACATATTTTTAAAAAATTTGGTATTTCGATGCCACATGATCTTACTGAGAAGGTAATAGGCTGAATAGGAGGTTGTCTTCAGTTTTGCCAACTTAGTTGTTCAAGGTTGACAACTTCCTGAGGAAGATGCTATGTGGTATCAAAATAGTGAGGTGTTTGTAAATGTGTGTTAGTGTTTTTAATTTAACTGGGGTTTGAATCCTGGTCGGGTCTACTAAGGGTGGTTTTTCCTAAATGGTTTCCTACTCTACTTCCAACAAACGCAGGTAGATTACCTCTAAAATACTTCTTTCTAATCCCTACACGAACGCTATAAGCCTAGTTAAATATAACCTTTTTTTTAAATAATTAGGAATGTATTTGGTTAAAAAAGGGATGAGTCTACTGAGGAGTGGAGGAAGTTATATAATGATTAGTCACATACCCTGTACTCATCTCGAGACATTGTTAGGATGTAGTATTAGCTACAAAACAAGGTGAAAGAAGATGATGTAGCATGATCTACTTACCCCAATGCACTATCAAAGCATCCCAAACGGTTCTGCAACAACACATCAAGGCCGCAACACGCAAGGAACTGACTGAGCCGGCCGAAGTTCGAGTGGTGACAGCTAGAAGGCGCGCAGTGATAAGACTTTCCAAAGTGATTGATAAGATAAGATATACCGGTTCTAGTCCATCGAAGAGGGTTCTTGAACGATTGAGTTCTTTCTCAGAGCTTCGCGAACATGTGTTTTGTCATGCGTTTTCCCTTCCCAAGTGGCCCAATTATGTTCCATCAACCTTGTTCCTCGCCTTCCCCTTTATCTGGGTCTAATCATATATAATGCATGTATGTTGCCATTGGATTTGGCTCTTGGTAGAGAAGAATGTAGCCTTGGCTGCATGTGATTGAAAATGTAAGGGGAAATTAATGTTTTGACTTAGATATTTTTTAATGTAACTTTTCAAAATTCCCTTTTGGTTTATTAGGTTTCTTTTCTTTTTTTTAAATGTAAAATACTCTGATAGTGGAAAGGGAGTTTAAATTTGATCGTTGTTGATTTATTAAAATTTTCTAAGACTAACACTGAGATCCCCGCTGTGATCGATATACATCGTTAGTTAACTATTGCTGTACAAATTATCGTTGATCTTAGAGATAGATAGAAAAATAATTCCAAGCACGAATGGGAGATCCTAGAACCTTGTTCAGGGTTCTGACTGACAAACCCAATGGGAAGACATTGACGCAGGGGGAGTAAATTATCATGTATGTGTATAACCTGAACAGGAATTATGATGTGATGATAACAAAAGAAAAATCATTTGTGCTTCCTTTTCTAACATTCTATCATATTTATTTAATAATACTCAGGAACACTGAAATAATATATTATAAAGTAATTTAGTTTATTTTTTGATCCCTCTCAAGAACGCATCACACCAACCTGTCTAATGACCTCCTCATATTTCTCCTCCCTGTCATCCAAGGGATACTGCCCTCTTCTCTCGGCATGTCTCTGCTGGTGCTGAGCTCTCAATTGGTGGATCCTCTCTGACCGAGACTGAACCACACCACCACCACCACCACCACCACCACCACTCGACGCTCCTGACGAGTTGGAGCCCTCGTGGTGATGGTGGTGAGGTTGTGGGTGACCATACGGGTGGTGGTGGTGTGGAGGACCTCCAGGATGACTCAGTGATGGCTCGGTGCGACCTAAATGGTCTTGGTGCTTCTCAAAGCCCTGTAAAGAAATATATATTACTTAATTAATGGAATAAACTAAATCCTGATATTTACAGGAAGCCCAATTTTTACAACCAACATTGAATGTAAGTCACCTAAATTTGGCATTGTATTAAATATAAGTTTTATTTGATTTATTAATTAAAATGTTCACCTAAAAAGTTAACAAAAGCTTCCAATAACACTTCTTATGGATTACTGTATAATTTTTCTTTGCATCATTTACTAAAGAGACTAATAATGTAAATATAATTGTAATTATTTTATTTACTCCAATGTGGCTACACGAGTTTCCAGTTTTTGAATAACGAGCTTCCTATGAAACTCAGATGAATAGTATTTATTTTTACAACTCTTGTTTTACGATCATTTTAATCCCATTAATCTTGTTCTGCCATAGGAAATTAAGTGTAACCCTCTCTGCATTTTAATCAATTTGGGCCATGTTTCGACAAACTTTACCAGTCTTGTACCCCTTTCAAGGTCATAGCTTGACCTTTACAGCTCTTTATCAAAAACTATTTAAATAAATGCCTGCTGCTTTCTAACGTATAAATGGTTGTTCCACATTCTAATAAAGTTTTAAAGGTAGGCTAAACAAGGCCGTGACGAAGGTAAAGAAAGTCTTTAAAAACGTCATTACATCCTGTCAAAATACGATTCAATTGGTTCGTCTAACTTGCCAATATAAAAAGAAAAAGTATAAATAATACTTTTATTTTTTGGGGTATTTAATGTTATTTATGAACCTATTGAGATTATATCAGTATACAACTTATAAGCTAACTTAAATATAGAGCAGACACAACTCCCAGCCCCCGTCTGTTAATTCATCACTGTGAAAGGGGAAAATCACAGTTCACCAATGATATTTTTTTCAACCATGCCGGGAATCAAGCCTGGGACACGAAGTTCAGGAGGACATTCTACCAACTGAGTTAAGGTGTCAGACCTGAAACTCAGGGGTATCACTCCCTGGGGGTATATGCACCACGATTTGGGAAGTACTTTTTTTTATTAGAGTATTATAGTCACTATTAGTTACTTAACTTTAATGCTTTGTTGGATAGTTACACTTAAGACAGACAACTGTTAGTGATAAGACAGTAGGCTTCTCTAGTTAATTTGTTTCTGATACAATCTCTCCTACCATTTTAATGGATTGATATTTTAAATGAGTCTGCACTTAAACATGGTTTGATTTTGTGATTCAAGTAGACAACTATCAACTGCTATGTTTGTTTAGGGAAAATCTGTTTTTGCTTTTTGAGGTTTTTTGTTTTATATATATATATATATATATATATTTGGAAGAAGGCAGAGGAAAGGCGAGAAAAAGGAATGAACAAAATATGACTTGGACAATGAAACAAAGAACACAGTTCACACTTTACAATGCTGCCAATGGACATTTCCTGTGTTTGTCCTTTTTGTTATTTGTTCCTTTTATATGTTTTTATATAGTGTCCCCCTATCATTCGTTACCAATTTCCTCTTTCTTCCTGTTTTTTTTTTTGTTTTCTCTTTTAGGAAGTTGCGTTGTGTGTTTCACACTCCTTCCAAATGATTTTTGATAGAATGAAATTTCATGTGGGGGATAAGGTGGTAACAATAACTTTTCTTCAAGAGGGAGCCATTACCTCTTTGTCCAGTGGCAGCAATGTCAAGTGTTCTGGTTTTTATTGTAAAAGCCATATTGTGTTCGTTCCTTATATAAGTTTCTATCCATCTTTCCTGTACCTGTTTCCAAATATGATTAGCAACTGCTCTGTTTGATGATCTTAGTTTATTTATAAAAGGTGCCTGTCGCTTTGGAAGTTAAATTTTGCATGATTTGTGTTTCAGGAGGATCGTGTCCTTAACAGTGTGTGAATTTGTGTTGTAAACGATATGTTGATGAACTCCAACTCATCCTCTACCTGGTTGTTTTCTAGCTGTCTCTGTTGCTGCATCAATCTCCTGTACTGCTCCTGTATCCGTTGCTGCTCGTCTTGGGCTGCCCTTCTCGCCGCCTCTCTTTCCTCACAGAAACCATCCATCCCCTCTTCCTGTTCCGCCCTCAGAGCCATCTGCAGAGGAACATCCAGAGTCTTCCGATGCTTACCAAACCTGACAAAACAAAAAGTCTAATTGAATCTCTTCAAATTATAAATTGACAAATTTACAAAGAATATCCGAGTAAGTGAAATGATTTGTAAGATAAGAAGCACAAAAACAAATAAACAAAACAAACAATACTATTTGAAAAATAATCATTTAAAAAGAGTAAAATAGTTATATAGTTAATTGGTGGTGCATTGACAATTATTTCTCTTTAACAAAGTGGGTTCTTGCTTGGAGTTCGTGACATGTTTCGGGCAGGGTCGCGATGATTTCTGAGGTTGTAGCTTTATGTTTGCTTTCTAATGTGATTATAATAATTATAGGAAGTGAAAAATTCAGGATTCAAATTCTGACAGAGAGTACTGGGGGTGATTTTTACTATAGTTTCCCCCTTCTATTTTCAAGCAAAAAAAAAAAGAAAGTATATTTCCTCTGAAATATACTTATCCTAGAGATGTAATCAAATACAGATAGTCTGGACTGGTGATAAAAATGGGAGAAAATAACTATTTAAAAACTAGAGTATAAACATTTGTTTACTAAGGGGTCACGATGGGCCCAAAGACAAAGATTGGGGTCAAACCCTGCAAAAGGTTGGAAACCAATGCATTAACATCAATAAAGATATATATATTTTTTAATTTGAGGTATTTAACATGCTCTTTCTAAACCAAATGATTATATGAACACAATTTAAATCTAGAACAAACACAACACCCAGCTCCCAGTCATTATTTCATCTCTGCAAAAGGGGAAACCCCGATTCCAGCGAAGATAAATTTTTAGCTATGTCAGGAAACGAACCTGGAACTCTTAGCTGAATAGGCAGACATGTTGACGAGTGAACTAAGGTGGTGAACAATAAAGATATTACTTAAAAAAATATTTTTACACTCATTTAAATATGGCTTATCCCTCCCTATCACATATAGTAATTACTGATACAACATAAAGTTTTGTTCCTGAAAAACCATAATTAAGAAACCATAAGAATCAACGTTAAGTTTAGAGGTTAGGTTCCAAGGCCTACAAGATATTTACAATCACACAAAACATTTAGTTTCGGGACGTGCATGAGACTGGCTCAGGGCTCATACTCCCCACATCCCCCTCAAACCCTTTCAGGGGGTTCTTTACAGATAAAAAAAACTACTGTATAGTGAGACAAATAATCTATAAACATACACAAAGAAAGATAGACACGAGCAACATGCACACACATATAGCTCAACTGATGGAAAAGAGGCTTACAACATTATGCTAAACAATGAGTGTGATGGGGAGAAAAAGGGCGTGTGATGTGGCCTACATAGCTCATTGCATAGCACGGGCAGAAATCGGGTAGTTAGAAAACAACTCAAACTTGACAGGTGAGTCAATCGTTTTAAAAACAGCGCTATAGCTAGATTGGGACAACGTTAAAAGAGCTACACCAACCCAAAACAACGTTATCGTAGACAATGTTATAGCAGGACTTACTGTATAAGAAAACAAATTTGGTGAAGAACTTACCTAAACATTGAGCCTATTCCTCTAAAAAGCCCTGGTTTCTTCTTGCCCCCCTTGGTCTTGCCATCAAGTACGGCGTTTAGTGACGACTGTCGAGGACAACCCCGCACTGGACCAAAACCGTCTCCGTTGTCCATGCCAGTGTCTATTGCACCTTCTTCCTCAGCCACTGATCGGACAAGAGAAGTTTATCAGGGTTGCAGATTCAAACACCCACAATTTACTACACATTTAAAAATAAAAGACAGCAGTTAACATGTTTTAATTGTTTTTAATAAGCTGCCAAATAATTTCACACTTTACTTATCAAGATATAAATTAAAGTGTTTGAGTGAAAACCTTTATAAACTGACTGATTATTTGGTACAAGCGATCAAAAGGAATATTGTTTGTCATGACATAGCACTACACACAGCTACAATAACAAGCAGAGCTCACCTAAACTTGTGCATTAAAGTATTGTAAAGTGAAAGGTGAAATTAAATAGTAATCCTGGTGGTTCACCCAATCCAGGAGAGATAAGTCAAGGGGTTGATATTCATTCAAACAATTTATTTTAAATTAATCACTATTATAATTTTGTGTTAAAACTGTTTGTGACATTTGAGAAAATTAAGGAAATAATAAATGTTATATACGTATTATTTACTTACACGTCTCCATCTCGAGCCGGCTGCGGAGTTCAGCCAGCGGAGCCTCGTAGCTGCGATCGACGGCTGCCCGGAAGCTCTCATTACAGCCTCGACCCCTGACTGCTCGCACTCCCCCTTGCGCGTTTCGGTAAGAGTATGCTACGTCAGAGTCTTCCTGCATTTGGATCTAGCATGGCACAACAACATACAAGTGTTATTACACCGATGCACCTACTAGCAAAGTGATGACAAAGTTTCCAATTTGACTGATTTTTTTGTATGCATTTCTATTATTTTCAAGGTGTATGCTCTGTCCTCAAGCTAAGTGTACAGCAACGATCCAAACCAACATAGGTATAAATAATAATGTACCAAAATATTGTTAAAATATTGAGACCAATCAAACATACATACAATTTTTACTTTTTAAGTAAAAAATAAAGTATTAAAAGTAGGTTAGAAGGGCAAAGCCTACACACTTACCAGAAAACTTTAAGCCTCAAAGTTAACAATTAAAACACAACAAAATACATAGCTATGTAATTTTTGGGGTACATCAGTCCCCTTCTTCAGTTGAAGAGAATGAAGCATAGACTGGATTATAGCAGCATGGCTAGAGGTTGATCATAGTAACTTAGATTCTGCAGTTGCCTGTTCAAACGTGTGTGGCAGATGGATAGAATGTTGTATTTATATTCAATTTAATTATTTAATTAAATTATCAGTTATTGTTTATATTGAGATTACCTAAGGTTGAGACCAGGGTGGTGCCTGGATTTGGTTATATATTGGTGAGCCAGATCGCACCTACAAAGCTGGGAACCAATGCAACTATTGCGGAGGGCTCATATAATTATAGTACTATAGTATGAGTCAAAATGTGAATTGTGTGTTTGGGCAATAAGTGTACTGGTTTGTCAGGGTCGTTGTGGTTGGTGTCAAACCGAGGACCATTCATTTGTTGTCTGAGTGGTCCTGTGGTAAGGTCGATGTATTCAACAATGCAGTAGTTGCAATGTAACTGATATATAAGATTTTCTCTGAAAAGGTCATAGTGGCCTTTCATGACATTTGTGCGAGTCTACTGTTGAATGAGGTGGAAGGTTGGTAAATTTTGCAGGTACTGCATCTTGGTTTGTTGCAAGGGTAGGAACCGTTTACCTGATGATGTTTGTTGTCGTTTATAGCTGGGTCGGGCAATTTAGGGTGAAACCAGAATGTTGCAGAAATTAAGGGGGTGTTTGACTGTGATTCTTGGAGCACTGTCGAGAAGATTTTTTGTGAAAGGTGATGAAGTTAGGATATTGTGGCTTGTGTTCAGAATAAATCTGAGTTTATCTAGTCCTTAATAATACTGGGCGGTGAGTGGTATCAGTATGTTATTCGAAGATTGTTTCTTGATAGGCTCTTGATTGGATAGGGGTCTGTTTATTTGACTGGTTGACTATGTTTAGGATATCAGGCTGTGGAAGCCTTGAGTTGTTGACATTGTTTTTCAACGTCTTCTTTATCAGAATATATATATATATTTGGCTCTGGTAGCTAGGCTATAGGGTGAAGTGTTTTACTAGTAGAGGATGGTAGATTTGGAAATAGAGTTACTGTTGATGGTTGGTGGCTTTAGTGTGGACTGAGGTGTTTATGATTCCGTCATGAAGGTTCAGTTCTAGACCCGAGAATATGGCATGGTGTGAAATTTTCCAAGGTGGAATCTTAGGGTGCTATGGTTATTTAACCTGTTCAGGAAATGTAATAAAGTGGTTAGGCTAAACTTATTTTTTTTTTTAAATCAAGAAACAGGCAACAACAGAATTTAAGTGATCATGATCAAACTCTAGCCAAGTGCCATAGTTCTGTCCGTGCTTTACTCTCTTCTGCTAAAGGGGGGAATTGATGTACCCCTAAAATTTCACAATTAAATTAGGTGTTTTTTTGTGAGCTTTGAGGTCTTCATTTGCACTTCTATCCTCCTTTCAATGTTTAATTTAATACAACCGTTTGGCCTCATTATTCCTTTGTTTTGATGTAAAAAAAAAAAACGCAATACTTTTAAAAGTGAGACCTAAGCCATGCATAAACTTAATAAATTCAAACTAAACATTAACTTTACCCCTTGACATACTCTGACGAGCAGGGCTAGTCATAACATAGTATACCACACAGACACTTTGACGAGCAGGGTTGTGTTCTTGCTTATACTTCATAGATGGCAGGAGCTGTATGAATAAAACTTGATGGTTTTATTCCTTATAATTCAAACAAACGTTTCGTTTATTTTTGTGTAATTTTTTTTAAGTTTTTATTTTTCTTATTTATTTCATGAATTGCAGGAAGGAGTGTTATAAATAGAACTTGGCAGTTTTATTTCTTATTTTTCTAACTTTCTTTCTCCTTCATGAAAAGTAGGTGTTACTTCCATAGATGGCATAAATAGAACTTGCCATTTTATTTGTTATACAATATTTAAACCTAAACTCCCAAGTAGGTTTTTTTACCAAGAGGTGTTACTCGATTATTAGTACAGTCAAGCTATGAAATGGCATCAACTAGTAAAGAGAAAGTTTCTTGGCCTAAAAAGCTGGCTAACTGACGAAGAAATGACACAGATACTTTGTGATTCTGATGATTATGATAGTTAAATTTATAACTAACTGAAGGTGTCAGCATTAATACAAAGATAGATCTTCTGAAAGTGATAGCCCCTTTGACAGTAGTGATTCAGACAATCAAACAAATGTAAATAAGGGTGAAAGAGTAGGGGGAAAGGGGGGTGGGGGGAGATGTATAAACTGAAGGATATGGGGGAAATAATATAAGTGGGAGGGGAGTAAAATAAGTAAATAAAGTGATAAGGAGAGAAAGAGAGATAAATAAAGGTTGAAAAGGAGTGCTAGGAGAGAGGGGTGATAGTGGTGGTAGATTGAAGGGAAATGGGAGGAAGAAGGAGAAAAGACGATAGTTTAGCACAACATAAAAATGCTGTTTAGGGCATTAAAATTGCAAATATATTATAGAACTTATATCAGCTAAACTAAAGTTGTGCATAAGTATTTTGACGTGAATTTAAATGTTGATCCTGGTGGAAAACATGGTAAGTCAAGGGGTTAAGAAGCTTAAATTATGCATAAACTTAAGAAACTTAACACAGCATGGACTCAAGAAACTTTAGCAATAAATAAACTTGAGCTAAAATTAAATTTGTAAATGAATTTTCCAATTAAATATATTATTTGTAGAATAAAATATACTGTTTTAATCATTTGCAATGTTTGTGGGTATTGAGTACTTGTGAATATAGACCAACCTCCTGCACCATGGTCTGCAGACTTTCCAGACTAGATGACTTCTTCATCCCTAACGAGGGACCAAACTCGTTCTTGATGCGTACTTCTGACCCTGCATGAAGACAAACACAAAGCTTGTACTTTGTTACAGAAATTAAATTAAAACAGGTACTGGCTTGAAAATTAGTTGGTCAAGGGACAGATCAGCATTTAAAGTTTGATCAACAAATGTATATAAAGTATCGTTATATTTTTTTAGTTTATCGTAAATGTTGTCATTTTCAAATAAATATAGTTATAAACCGAATTATGTCATCATCAGAGACGCCAACCTATAATAAGACTCAGTAAACAATGTGGCTATTCTTAAATATAACTGTCACAATATTACAAACCCTTTAATTGTTTGCTTTAATTTAATTGTTCATGTTTGGCAGATATCAACAATATTTGATATAAACAATACACAAAAAAACTAGGTCTACAATAACATAAAGCCTATAGGTTTTTAGTAATGCTTTATTTATGAGGTGAAAGATTCGACCATCAAATCCAGTAAAACACTGAATCCTCGAAACTCGAATACTTGCCAGGATTGGAGATTCGAGTGGCCCATCTCTAGTTTTTACACATTAGTTAAAGGTTCATCATTTAAGATATTAAAAATTAATTATTTTACAAGTAGACCTAATCTACAAAATAAGAACGGGAATAAATAACCTTGTAGATGTTTAAATCAAAATGTCTACTTGGCTGGTGGGAATGTAATAAATAAATGACAAATAAAATTAAAATAAATAAGATTCACATTTCATGAACATGTGATCTTGTTCTTAATTGGCGGTATGCATTGTTTAACTGACCAATGCCAAAGTTTGACACATAAAAAATCATCAGAAAAAATAAATTAATATTTTTCTACTAGAATTATTTTGAAATCTTTTCAAATTACATTATTTGCGATATTATAGAAATCCATTGAAAACTAAAGTATCAATATTTTCATAATATATTTTCAAGATCGTCTATTGTTCCAATGACCTGCATTTAAGGTTTAATAAAATGAATGTCATAAATACATTCAGTTAATGTTTTACTTATTTAAGATTTTCTTCAGTAATTGTAGTGTCTTAAAAAGTTTTGATACAAAAAAATGCATCTCTCTCACACAATAGTTATCAAATATCAATTGGTAAAGGGAATGATTTGGGGTTGACGATTGGAGTATTTGCGATTAATTTTAGGCTCGATAATAAGTCTGTATTTAAAGCTTCAAAGGAAACAATTATATTGTATAATACATATATTTAGTTAAATAAATATGATGGGATTGAAAAAAATTAATCACAAATAGAAGTGAAGATAGTTACACATATTTACAAGTGATTGAATATTTTGATACACGATGGGGTCTTCCTTAGGAGATAGTTTGGAGAGAAGTCTATTACATTCTAGAGAAGATGCCATGAGGCATTGAAATATTTAAGCATTTGTAAATATGTTTAATGTTTTTACTCTTATATGTGGTTATGTTTTACAACTCTATCAAATATATTTTAAGACACATTAATAACATACTCTATGTCCTTTAAGGTGACCTGGCGGTCTAGGGGTAAGATGTCAGACTTCTGTGCTGGGGGTCTGGGTTTCAATCCTCGGTCCCGGCACAGATTTATCTGATTCCCAAACTCTTCTTTCACCTCTGACAAGACGTGTATTAATCACAGCTTGTGAATGTGGGAAATGCCAGGCCTCCACTGTGGCTCGGATCCCACGTTAAACTGTAGGTCCTCCATTTTATCTTACAATCACTCTACTATTACACATTAGCGTAAGTGCGTATAACCTGAACGGGTAGTAAGACGTGGTGCTAATAACAACTATGCCCTTTATTCCATATATATATATATATATATATATAACAATTAGTAAGAGCTTTTAGTAAATAAATAAATATAAGCTAAAATATAAATAAAACATTCAAATAAATGACACATAAAAAGTGTGTTAAAAGGAATGCTGTATATACTTTCCAACTCCCAGATTAATTTTCATAGTAAGAGCCTTTTCAAAAATACAAACACATGTTTTGGGAGTCAACTTTAACAATGGCGGCAAATTTAATAAATGTTGGACCAAAGAGTTTCAACCAGTATTATGTATATGTTACGATCAGTGGGCGAAATCTGGATGTCGAAATTAGCCGAGAGATGTCAACATTATCCAAATACAGTGGATAGTCATAAATAAAATGTAATGTATCTCAATTTTGACACTACCCGGAAAATCTTGATACTAGCCAGCAAGACCTGAATAACGTTGAATACTATTGTTAAAACTAAGCACGTGTAATACGGATTATATTTTGATCTCTGAAATTGAATCATAGCAATGCACTAACATTCAAAATGCCTCATTTTGAGTCTGTCTTTTCCACTAACCCAAACTAACCAAACATAGCCTAAACTCACCTAATATAACCTAGCCTAGCTTAACCTAACCTCAACCCTAAAATTTTTACATTATTCAAGTGTGGGTAAATAATGTAAATATTAATCAGATAAACTCCGAAAAACATTATTTAATGACTCTCATTTAACATTATCCATGTATTTAGGATAATTTCAACATTATCTGGATAATAATGACTGTATCCAAGTTCAAACTCTACCCTTAGCATATGTATAAATGCATCTTGTTTCGAGAGGGTAAATTATTTGCCGTCATGTTTGTGTTGACAACCCCTGATACAGCGTTTATAGCTCCGTATGTAGGGAAGAATACCTACTGTCGGAATCTGCTTGAGAGCGAGAAATGCTAACTACAGACTCTATAGAGTTGGCTCGAGCCAAGCCCATGGCAACAAGATCCTTGGGTGATCTCGCTGGGAACAAAGGAAAAGACAACAAGACACAAGAGGTTAGGTTCGCCATTCCATGTGCAATTAGAGCAAGACACCACAGTCAAGAGACTAGTTAGTACAACACACAATATGTTAGTTCATACACATGTTATTACACACAATTACATTGACAGATTCAATTCCCAGCATGGCCGAAAATTTATCAGTGATGAAAACATGGGTTTACTCTTTCACAGTAATAAATCAACGGCCAGGGACTGGATTTTGTGCCTGTCATAGTCTTAAGTTAGATTATCAGGCATATGAAGTTACGACAGGCCTAGCCAGCCGGTAGTGGAAAATATATGGCATTAATAAAAAACTGACGCAGACCATATGCTGGAAACAGTACTGGATGTATGTATATGTGTTTCTATCAGGGCTATATTAAGACGGGGGGGCCTTGGGGGCCATTACCCCATGTTTTGTGCTTGAAGTGGCCCCTATGAAGCCATACACAATTTTTATTACAATTATTTATCTAAAATGTTATAGATTAGAGTTTTCATAAAATAGTACTTTAAAATAGCAAGAAAGAGATAGTATATTTATCTCTTTCATTCTAACGAGAATAATCAAATGCTGCTGCATGCCCAGGGAGTCGAACCTGAACCAATAGCTGGAATTAACAATTATTTTTAGGGAACCAGTATAGAAACTGTTAAACTAAATTCGATTAAAACTGGAATTGTAATCAAACCCGATAAGTATTTTTAGATTCTATAAGGTTTTTTTCAGTCCATAAAGATTCTAACTTTTAAAACCTATTCTTAATAATAATTGCATTTAAAGCCCCACTTTATATTAGTTCCAATTTGATTTTTTCCCCTCCTTATTAAAAAGTTGTTAGGTATTTTCTCCTTGCTTTTCCCATGAGTTTGATGAAGTCAAGAGTTGCGCTATGAATGAGATATCAATTTATTTAGTTTTTAGTTTAACTTCAATGTATCTTTTGTACCAAAAATGAAACTGGCCCATTCCTTTCAACTTTAGGTAGGTGTAATTTAGTATTTAGTATAGCACCACACTTCCTTGCATTTTTCAAGTCTCCCTTCGAATTGTGATTAGCATATGAAATAGAGAACTTACACACACCCCTAAAAAATAAATATATTTAATAAACAAAGGTTGAGTTGATTAAAGGTTAAATTAATACTTTTACTTTCACATACACATATTTAAAATTATATATAAAATAAAGAGCATTATGAGAATGAGTCAAATACAGAAGTTAACCATGCTGGTGACATTTACTACACAACATTTAGAAACTGTAAGATTGTCAACATTAGATACTGCACCTTTCACCATTACACACGTTCAGCTTTAAATATAAGACTCAGTCAACCAATCGTTTGCACTAGCACCTTCCTTATCCTGTCTTATCAACCTAATAGCAGTCCAATTTTCATTGAAAGGTCCTTTTAGAAAATACAAACATACTCCTTTCAGTCAACAGGTATTGATAATATCTATCAAAAGTGTTGTATTACTACCAATTTTCTTTTTCTCCATTTTTTTGTTTCCTCTTTGAGGAAGATGCGTTGCGCGTTTCACAACCCCTCCTGACGAGTTTCAAAAGAACGAAACCCAGGTCAAGGGATTGGGCGGTAACGATCGGTTTTATTCTAAGAGGCAGCTATTACCTCTTTTTCTAGTGACAGCAATGTAAAGAGTGAACTGTTTTGTTCTTTTCGTTGTAATAGCCATATTTTGTTTGTTCCTTTTTATCTGTTTTCTATCCACCTTTCCTGTGCCTTCTTCCATATACATATATCATAAATGACAGTAACAGAGCCCATGACTAGACGCATGAAAGTAGATCTAGTTATTACTTTTCCAGCTGATAGATAAGACCAATCTTATGAAAATTGGACTGTTGGAAATAATTTGTTATTATAATTCTCTCTAAGCCACTTGGTTCAAATGTTTTTTAGGTTGGAAAAAGTTATTTTATAAATTTAATTCATATTCAGACAAAAATGAAATGGTTTATTAAATGTATTGGTTCTAACAAGAGGTAAAAAGAGATAATAGCTGCCTCGTAAAGAAAATCGATCATTACAGCCCAATCCCTTGACATGGGTTTCATTCTTTTGAGGGGTTGTGAAACGTGCAACGCATCTTCCTCAAAGAGAGAAAAAATGGAGAAAAAGAAAATTAGACTTGGTTAAAAATAACTATTCACTTACATTAAAATTCGTTTAACTCAAAAAAAAATTCAAACTCTATTGTATGTCATCGATACTATGAAGTTATTATTGGATATTATTTTTATGCTTTTTAAGTGTTTAGGGAATTGTAAGGATTTTTCTTTTCATTTCTATATTCACCATAAAAATAAATGGTAAAAAAATATATTTGGGGAGTGTGGAGGCATAGACTCTTGTTCAAAGATCTTTTGTCTTTGATGCAAGAGATAAAGATTAAAAAAACAAAACATCATTGGTTGCATCAATCTTGCCATACACACGACATTGATTTTTGTTTCATGTGACCCGCAATAGATTATACTTTAATGTAGTTCATTAGCAATTAAAAAGGCATGCATAGAACAAGAAGTCAGATTTGTAATCAACCAATCAATTTAAAAGATTTATTCAAATTCAAACTAATATGTAGACAACAAAATACTGTTTTATACACTTACCTTCACCAGACTTTGAGTCAATGCCCAGTTTATTCTGATTTTGTTTTAAATGCTGGAAATGTATATGCCTTTGACGATCTCTTTCCTCTCTGCAAAACACAAGAATGAAAAAAAGTAGAATACAATTATTGAGCTAGTTAAGGTGAAAATACAAAATAGATTATGCTATTAAATTCCCATAGGAAAATACTTGGTAAATAATACATCTGGTTATACCTTAATTTTTTGTTTCGCTGATAAGTATCAGTATTTTTGGCATCAAGAGTGGCATGTCTCTTTTCCGACATACTTTGCCGGCCAAATGCATCTCTTGAGAAACCATCGGCAGCTTCTTCTAAGGACAGTCTAAAACAAAAGTAGGTAAAAAAAAAAGTGTGATAGAGTGAATAGGAAATATAGAAATAAATGATATCAAATGCCCAAAAAATTAAAATAAAGAACATTATTCACTGTAATACATACTTTGTATCATGATGACTCGTAAGTATCACATTAGAAATTTTTACTGAAGTCAAAACTGACCAATATTTGAAGCCAAGTCAAAGATTTCGTAACTTCGCACATCCCTATTTTAACCGTTTCCCACAAACCTAAGAACTTACTGGCTAGTGTAAGTAGCATCTCCAACATGAGATCCACTGCTTTGCTCGGAAGGAGGCGGATTGGTGGGCCCCTGTTCCCCCTCTACATTCCTCTGTCGAGGCAGGTCAACAGGTTTATTCGACCTGTTTTAACATTTCAGATATAATACACAATAAATAGATATCCTGATTTGTGGTAAATAAAATGGATGGCTTAGGTTAAATAAAAAGTTTGATTTTGATATAAATCCATTTGATTAAATATTTATTAAGGTTCAAAATGTTAACACAACTTTTATTTAAGTAGTATAGTGTAAAATATAGAAAACAAATTACTAAAATTTATATATACCAAAAACCCAAATATAGGATGTTAAAAATATATAGAGTTTACATGTACACTGTTTTTCTTCTACATCTGTATTTTAAAATGTTTGCCACAATAAGGATGTTATAACAGCTTGTTCAAACCCATCTTTTATAAATGTTCTTTTGTTGAGGGAAATACATTTACAGGTTGAAGGAACTTTTTCTTAATATTGGAATGTTATCATTATATCACATTTAAAAAACAAATTTACAAATAAATAATTTCTCTTTTTGTTTGATAAAGGCAACAATGCCGAAAATGTTACTCAATGTGTAGTAAAATTAGTGTTCAAATTTGTGTGTGACTATTTATACTATAGAAGATGGAAAAAAGGAAGATGATGTCACCTTTGGGCATTCCCACATTTTTCCTCTTTCCTTAGGTGGGCTTTCTTCATTAAATTTACATTTATTGGTTTATTTAAATTTTTTCTTAACTCTTATCAATTTCCATTATTATAAAATTATTTGGCCACTTAGCCACCTCATTGTAAACTTATCACAATTAATTTAGAGTTAAAGTTAATATCTTTTCTTGAAAATAGTTAAGCCTGTGCGAATCCACGATTTTCTATTTCGAGTCGAATCCAAATATTGAAAAACCAGCTCGAATCAAATATCATACTAAAAATAAAATTTTGAATCGAATCTGAATCAAATATTTAATTTAGAAAATGTTTCAAATCCAAATCAAATAAATCCTTTGGAGTCTTTGAAAATATTGTAAACTTAAGTTTTAAGTTAAACAAGTAAACAAAGCCTCGTGACTAACTTATTAAATGTTATAAACGAAATAAATTATTAATTTTTTATAATGGTTTGCTGTACAAGATCATAGAAAGTTAAAATTATTTTAAGCAAGAAAAGATTCGAATTTCGAACTAAAACCATTGAATCCGAATCTGAAATTTACTTAGATTTAAAATTTTGAATCCACCATGAATCTAATAATAAGACTCAAAAGCTCGAATCAAATTCAAATCTTAGCAAAATTCAAATTTATATTCAAAATTTTGAAGGCTCACACAGGCTTAAAAATAGTGATTAAAAGTTACTTGTAGAAAAAAAAAGTGACTCACTTGAATCCTTGCACAATGGATGGAACCTTTGAATCCTCAAGAACATTCAAGATTAGGAAAAAAAGAAATGGAACATACCTATGTGTGTGAGACAGCATCGGGTGTGGCACATATTCCTCTTCTATGAGAACCATCTCACCTGAGGGGAGGTTCACCGTGGGACTAGACAATTTGTTACCGGACAAGTTGTTCATCGGTTGCGTCGTGTTCCAAGTGTCACGGGTAGCCTACAAGATCAACGAATTTACACAACGGCATCTTACAGACAAAAAATTTATTCAAAAACTTATCATCAATGTGATAGAGCTAGAGGAGTGAAGAGACACTTACCCTGAAGTAGCTTTCATTCCGAAGAGAATTTTGATTTGCAATTTGACCTGTGAGTCTGTCAATGACTGGATTCCGCGTTTCTAGAATACAATAATAAACTTTATAAGTAATAACAAAAATAAGAGTAGTTGGATGTATGTGTACTATTGCAAAGAATGAAGTAGTATTGAGAGAGGCAAACAGTTTTAACACCACCGTTGTTGTATGGATGTGGCGTAGGTTTGTCGGGAGAAACACAAGAGCAAGGGGAATGCAGTTGGAATACGATATCTAAGAAATGTATGTGGGAAAACTCGTATGGACAGAGTCAGTGATGAATGGGTGCTGAAGGAGTGCGGTTTGAAAGGGAATCCAATGGGTCAATGTGAAAGTAGCGTCTTGCACTGGTTTGCACATATTGAGAGAAAAGTGTGGATTGAGTGATGAAGCAAACATAAGAAGGTAGAGTTTGTGGATCAAAGGAAGGTTGTAGGCCATGTAAGACGTGGTTAAGTGTTGTAGATGATTGTGTGAAAAAGAGAAACATTAAGAGTTTCAATAATAAAATAACGTGTATGACTCTGTGTATGGACGTTGAAGCTAAGGGAGTATGCAAGGATATGGAAGTGTGGAGAAAGTTAGTGAGAATGGATTAAGTATGAAGTTGTTAATTTTTTAGCTATATGCAAAGATTCTTGGTTATCCTGTTAATGAACGGCGTGTTTAGGGATGCATGTATGTTTTGTATTATTATGCAAACACATGATTTTAAAGCAATATCTTTAATTAACTTAGAAATAATAAAACAATGATTTACAGTAAAAAAGTATAGACCCGCTTCGATGGCAGTACAGATGTACTTTCCTCACTCACTTTTCACTTAATTAGTTTATCTTTCATTAGAATTAAAATTAGGATAGAATCACAAGCAAAACCTACAGATTTACCAAAAAACTGTAGGCCTCAAAGTTCACAATTGATTGGTAACTCTGGTGTTTGATTTAAAATAGCTGTGTTGCCATTTTTCCATTATTTTAACTTTAAAACATTTTAGAAACACTGTACAGTAATTTGAAGTGATATTGAAGAAAGCAAACCAGAGAGGATGGTTAGATTAGGCCCAGACATACGTAAAGTGGACAATTAAAGAACTAGACATATTTTTAATGATTAAAGGACATCATCTTATTTTCCATTTTTGCATTAAATTACCAGAAAAAATAGTTCCAACCGCCCTTGTACAGATTTCCCCCCCCTTAATAGTCTTGTACCGGTAACTAAGTTCTCATTATAGAAAATGTATTTCCCTCAGCCAAAGGCTATTGGCAATTAAGTAAAATATGTGTTTGATCTGACTTATATGACACTCATATTGTGACCAAAGTCAACTATTTTATATTTAAGAAAGACAAATTTAATCATTAATTTTTCTATTGATAGCACTTACCACTTAAATTTGAGTTGATTTTTTTTAAACATTTTCAGCCAAAATTGGCATTTTATCTTTCACTAATCAGTGTTTCTAACTATCGTCATTCAATAAATATAAACTTGTATTAATTATATCTGTACTTAGTTACTGTTTAGCAATGAAGTGGCCCAATAGCTAAATTATAGGGGTGGACGGGATCCCAAACCCTAGGGGAAAAGTTTGGAAATTTATCTATTCCCGCAGGTCGGGCGGGATTGACCTTCCACCCCGGTGGAAGAAAAGATGAAAAAAGAGGCATTTTAGTAAATTGACCCTGCCACAGGCAGGAAATAGTTATTGATGATGGTGGTGGTGGTGGTGGTGGTGGTGGTGGTGGTGGTGATGACAATGATAGTGATGGTGATGGTGATGATGGTGGTGGTGATGGCGGTGATTAACCATTAGCACTACGAACTAAAAGTTACCTGGAGGCCTCGTGTTTTCAGAGGTTATTCTGGTGATGGACTTGCCACTCAAGTTACTGCTGTTGAAACTGTCCTCGTTCTTACCCAGAAATATTACAGTGTTGTCAGAGTTCTCACTCGTTCCAGAGTTGTCGTGTCCGGTCGTGTCGTTGTCCGCCTTCCCCTCACCAAAAGTTTCGGTTCCTTCAACATATAGATAAAACGTGCTCAAGCTATGACAAAAACAATAGAATGAATCACACAAATACTTAACAATATTCAGTATCAATAAAGGTAAGAATGTAGGGAAGGCAAGTAAAAAAAAAGCGTAATTTTGCGGTTTGTTTATAAAAACTTTTTTTTTATTTCTAAAATAAATCAAATCTTTCTTTCAGTGCAAACATTTAGTTTAATTTTCTTTACATGGTGATATCAACAGATGTCAATAGATGCGAAATTTTTAAAATGAAGTGAAAAGTTGTCATTAAATTCCAGGACACCTTTGACAGATATTCAACAACTGTTAATATCTCAATGTGAAGAATATTAAACTTACTACTGGAGCAATATTTGATTTATTTTGGACAAAAAATGTTTTGACAAAAAATTTTTTATTTAATTCTCGCGTCTTTTACACTCCCACCTTGGAAACGACGACTAGCTAGAGAGGACATTGAGGATGACAAATATTTAGTATAACTTTTAAAGATACTATCCTGCCTTCCTTGAGTTGAATCACGCACTCGACCCTTGCAACAAATGATTCGTTCTTTTTTTTCTGGAAGGTTTAAGTATGTATGTATATCTAGCTCTAAGAGAAAAAAAACCTATAGATTTCCAAGTTCACCTTCCTCATCATATTCATTTTGATTAGATTATTTAAGTTACTAATGGGCAATAGAAATTAATAGTTTATAAGTCACAATGTCTACACCATCACCCCACTTCATCTTCTCGTTGTGGGCCTTGTGCTATTATATCACCATCATCATGTGATCGTCGCAACAAGAAGAATGGAGAATATTAAGTACACATTAGCGTACAGAACACATTATTATTATTTAATTTATTTAATGTTAGTAATGTCTTACTGTGAATAATTTCTCAAACTGTACCATATTTATTTATGTTACATAAATATCACGTTATATAATAGTTTGGTATTATCCGCGGTTTCAAGTAACTGCAGTAGATCTAGGAATGTATTACCTGCGGATATGGGGGCCCTACTATATAACTATTGTGAACTGGGTGACTTAAGCAATGACACAATCAAATTCCTCCAAGTGGTTCTACCGTTTTATTTTATTTACTCCCCCCCTAAAATGTATCTTCTTTACCATCATGGCTGCCCAAAACACAACTCACCAGAAGAACCGGACAGGATGCTAGAGGCAGAGTCGCGTCCAGACTTGTCTTGGAGGTGTCCATTGCTGAGACCCCCTAGACCAGGGGATGACACCCTACGTGCTATAGTGAGAGATATCACCCCGGGGATAGGCCCTTCTGTTTGGAGCATCGCTTTCCTGTAAGCAGAGAAGGACTATTGGTGAGACTATAATGGCTCCTACCCAACATTTAGAGTGGATTAGTTCACTGAACGTAGCAGAGTAGTAGCTCTTTTTTATGACATAAAACTTGTAAACGCCGAATTTATATTTTATGGGACACTTTAGGAGTGAGTGTGAAAAATGTAGCATAGTTCCATTTAAAATAAAAGGGGGTTATCCACATACAAACTCAGGAAATAGGATAAAGGTATACTATCAATGATTATCAACACGCAAGCTGTAAATTGTTGTAATCATTTAACTGTGGTCTCCTCCATACGGACATTCCCGTGGTTACAATCTGGTATTGTCTACTTGGTAGCATAACAGCCCTCCCCAAGTCGCAGGTGTGTGTGGTCTCTGATAGCTCACGATATTAATTGATCACTCATATATAGCCGACGATTTCCACACATCTATCAGAGATTCAGCCTTAAGCTATGACCGAAGAATGACCCTGAGTATGGGACAAATCCTGGCTAGCTCAGTGGTTGGTGCTCTAGATCAAAGGTCTTGGTTCAATTCATGTTTCCAGGTGTGACTTTTAAATTTATTTTAAATTAATTATAAGGTAAATTATCACTTATCTCTGCAATAACAAAGAAAAAATGGCACCAAATGGCTATCTCTTCATTAATATTTACTTATCACTTACATTAAATTATTTTACAATGTTTCCACATTGTTTTAAAAAACTGGTAAATGTGTTTGCACTTTGTGTCAACATAAAATGCTAGTGCATTGTGATAGCTTAAGAGTGGTGAAAGTTCGAAAATGACAGGATTATTTCGAGTTTCAGCTTGTTGGTTTTTCGAAATAACAAACAAACATAATAATAACCATCCCTCTGACCTGAGTGTCTCCATGGCATCAGAGTTGGACTGTCTCAAGAGAGAAATGCCGTTGACATTTAGAAGTTGGTCATTGGTCTTTAAGCGGCCATCCCGAGACGCGGCCCCACCGTGCAAAACACTCTTAACAAAGATCCCCAAGTCAATCGAGGAGCCAGCAGAGTTGTTGGAAGAGTTGTGACTGGCCGTCGTTTTACCTTTCACGCTAACCCCTGCAAAATAGATTACTTAGAAAATATCAACATTAAAGAGACAAGAAAAAATGCAAGTCCACAGTTTAACATTTAAAATACAACTGCTCTCTACCATGATTAATAAATTTATCACTTCGATGATTGAATGGTATAAGGCGTCACTCTCACGATATACTTGACTGCCTATGATGGGTAAATTAGGGTTATAATCTTTATCAGATGTAATGAGGATTGTTTTTTTAAATTATTTTCCTTTTCCCTCCATATAAATATGGGTACATATCCTCTAAATTCAACCTACCCCACCCTGTGTAATTAATACATGTGTGTTTAATACAAACAAGTATTAATACACGCTGCTAAAAGAAAATCAATCATGGTGGTCCTGTTATGAGTCTAGGTGGATACATGAGGTTCCATAAACTACTTAAATAACTGTTTCAAACTTTCCATGGATATTTTAAGTAATTCATACTTTTATTATGAAAACTGTAAACACTAATTATAAGACACAAACAAAATCTAATTACTCAAATCAATGGCTCAAGACGTCAATAATTCCCTGTCAATTTATAGAAGAAAATGATCAACTTCTGCAATTTGTCACACCAAACCTCAAAATTGTACCCATTTAAATAGCATTTCATTAAAGTATTTTTTTTAAATCATTAACTTTACTACTTTACGTTTATATAATATTTTGCATGTGCAAAGCTTTAAAATCTTTGACTTTGCTTTAAATATTTGTCAGTTTCAACTTTAATTTGAAAGTGAAACTCTGTAGTCAACCTATATGAAATTTTGTCAATAGGTCAATGGGCACGGGTTTAATTCGCGTGTAGAGGTGGCATTTTTTCAATATATTTGATTATAAATGGGATATGGCTCATGTCTGTAGGTATAATAATTCATACCCCAATCAACGCATTTCATATATCCTTAATTGTATATTGTTGCTTTCCTCCAAAAAACATAATAGTTTTATTAATATATTTTGTTCTTTCACTAAGTTGTGAATACTACAAATATTATTTTGTATTCTTTAGGGTAGTATTATAAGAATCGTTTGATAGAACTCTTTATTGATAATATAGTATTACTAAGAACATAACTACTATTTCTGAATAGAATGATGTTAATCACTTTCAACCAATGTTGACAATAAAGACCTTCCGCTAGCTGCCGCCTACTGCCCTTATAACCGTGTAAGAGCCATATAGGATATTTGAGTGTTTTTGATTCTGGTGATACTATTGAATTGAACTTCTCTTGACAGGACTAGCCAATTGAGGAGTCTAGAGGCAGTTATTTACTTCAGCTATCAATTAATTTGAAGTTAAGGTATACAACTTACCAAGCCCAGCCTTCTCTGTGTCATGGACAGGAATATCAAATGTGAGAATCTCTCGATGTTTCCATGGGAACACCAAACCATCATCATGATATTGGTCGGCCGGCTAAAAGAAATAATAATAATATTTAGCACCCGCTCGGGTTATACGCTTTAAGTACTAATTACTCTAATGGATTAGGAATTGGGAAGGTTGAATTAGAGGAAGTGAACCCGCATTTGCGTGGAGGGAGAGTGTAAAACCACTTAGGAACACCCCCTCCCCCCCAGTTCACCCGACCGAGATTCGAACCTTGATCTCCCCGTCCTCGGCAGTCGAGCTCAACACGACAAGCGCGTTAGCCAACTACGCCACCGAGGCGGGTTAAAAGAAATAAAATAAAATTACAGAATGTGTATTTATATATACATGATGGTGATTTTCAAGTGTTTTATGATGTATAAATTATAGTCAAATCTTCAAAGGAAGAACCAAAAAGTTGTATATAATTATAGAATTGAAATAAAACTAACCTAAATTATAAAATAATATAAACATTTAAACAAATGTAAATGTCACAACATGGACTCAAAAGTATTTTAATACACAATAACATACACTTTTGTCATGTAAACTATTACAACCTAACAAAACCCAACCTTCCATGCATCAACAAAATATCATTCTTGGAATAACAAGATTTCAAAACAATGTATCGACAAAAATGTCATTTTTGAAACAGAATTTCTTCATCATAAAGAACAAATAGATATCCAAATAACTAAAAATTATAGATGATAGACTTATAATTACTTAAGCCCTCCTGAGTCAAAGTTATCTAATAGCTCATGATCTTAATTGAGTGCTCATACAAATCTGATGATTTTCACCTTAAAAATTAAAATATGAGTGAAAAATGACTCTGGGTACAGGAAGATTAGTGGATAGCTCAGTGGTAAGACCATTGGGGTATTAAGCCGAAAGTCCTGGTTTCAATTCTCATACCCAGGTATTATTATTCAATTTAAAGAATATAATATTTAGATGCGACTATAACCTTACTTGACAACTAAATTATCTTGGCCATTCAATATATAAAAATTACTTAAGATAGGTTATATTTTAAAAGTGATCTAAAATGTTTTTGCACTTTAGATTTTTTTTTAAATTTTCAAGACAATATGCACGTCTTAGACGCAGATTAATCTCAGAATAAAGTAAATCAACGGGAAATGTTGCTAACAAGATATCACACAGTATATACCTCGTATGGTGTGTTGCCGGGAAGTTCTGACAGGTTGGTGGGTTTGTACAAGAGGTCAGTAGTCGCTGTTCGTTGGTGCTCATGAACTCCCTGCTTAACACGTCAACATACCAACGAGCAGGTTACAAAACCACCACAGGGCACAATGACACACCCAACATTAGCCATGCACCACAATGTAACAGAATTAAATTTGCACAAGAGCAAAGGGGAAAATGTATTAACACACCATTTAAAAGACTTAAACGTAGCTAAATAAACACACACACACATATAATAAGCTTACACATAAGAGTGTGTCAAATCCATTCTTTAAGCTTGAAGCAAAGTTGAATGAATACATAAAATATTCCCAATGACAACTTAATTAATTTTAAAAAATTATTTAGTTTAAAAAAATATTATATTGTGAATATATTTATATAACTTTAAAAACTATCATGGATTTTTTTTTAAAAGAATGTGTAGCTGATTTTATTTTAATTCATGTAATTCAAATGATATAAATTTAACATATAATTATGTGTATTTTAGCTGTTAATATTTTTATCGGTAAAGTTTGTAATGGTCCAAGTTGATGAAGTTTCAGAGCCAAGTTAAAGATTTACAGAGTTTTGCACACCTTATTTACTGCTAATGCTTCAGGGTTTTATAAACATTTGTTTTAATGATTTAAATTATACCTTTACTTTTAATATATCACATCAAGAAGTTTTATTTAATATATTGATGTTCATTTAGCTATATTACTTCTTACATTGAAGCTTACAATTTTAGTAATTCCAAAGGTAGCATAAAGTGTTTACTTAAAATAATTTACCATTGAAAGTTGGCATAATATTTTTAAACAATGAGTTCTAAGCTACTGCTTGAATAAATCGCTCTAACTCCAAATTGTATTAGGCACAGGCTTAAGCTATACACTTTTAGTTTAACCAGAAAGGTACATTATTCCAATATGCAGGTAGTTTTTGACCTTCCAGAGAACAAGGGTACACAGTAAACTTTTACACTGATGTTTACTTAATATGGTGTTGCCTTAAAACCATTCGGGTTAGCTGTCCAGTTTCAATAATGACCCCATTTAGGTGTATGAAATAAATTAATTATGTATTGACAAGTCGGTTAAATTTTGTGGCAAAAAAATTGCGTTCGTTCCTTTTATATGTTTATATTATTCACCTTTTATGTACCTTCTTCCAAATATAACAAAATACCTCAAAAAGCAAAAAAGAGGCTTTCCTTAAAGAGACGTATCAAAAAATAAAAAATTCTCAATATTTAAAAGCTGTGGTGGTACTCACGATTGGTCTGGGAAGTTTGGGGCTGGTGCTCTCTTCCTGTCTGGACACCACAATGCGCACCTTACTGCCAGGAGGTGCATTGCGAAGAACGCTGACAGCCTCTGCCTGGGTTTTACCCGTCATCTCCACCCCATTCACCTCAAGCAGTCGGTCACCTGGGCGCAGACGGCCGTCTTCCAGAGCCGCCCCCTGCGCCAACAACACCTCATAAAATCACACATATATCACACAATGACCAGACAAAGCACCCTCACTGTGTGCTTCCATTAATGATATTAAACTAGATCCCTCAATTCTACCTGGTATTGAAGAAAACAAGAAACGGTCTTAATATCACGATTCTATAGTTGGGTAGAATCCACTAATTTACAAGACCAAATCTTGAATCTGAATTTTGGGAAAAAATATGAACATAAGGGAAAACATAAATATAGTAGACTAATAGAAAACACAGTCCCTTGAGTTCATAGCAATTATATGCTAACACCTAACACAAGGCGCATCCGTAAAGTTGGCCAGACTGTCGGTGTGTCCGAGTGACCCCAGAGGTTGTGATTGTAACAATTTGTTTTCCCTACCTTGGGAAGGATGTTTTTGATGTAGATGGGGCAATTTCCACCGGCCGGGTTGTCCCTGGTGGTGATACTGAACCCCAATCCATGGGGGCCCTTGGCCAACTCCAGCTCGATCTTGCGACCAATCTTGCGAGTGTTGGCTGAAAGGAGACTGGAGGCCGCCCTTGCCGGGGGATGGACGGGAGACACCTTCTTGGTGGGAGAAACAGTCGCCACCTTCGTACTTAGGCTTACCACTATGACAAATAGTGCGCGCACAATTATAACTCACCTAGTTTTCAATTGTATGCATATTTAAAGAAACATGACATAAAAGTGTTTATTTTTAAGAGATTAATAGTAAAATATATCGTGAAAAGAGCTTACAAATTTTTTAGCATGCTTGAACTGTACCAGCTGGGCTGGCAGGAATCATTGCAGAGCAGTTAATAATAAACTCAAGGTTAAAAGGAAGAGGGAGATAAAAGATTTCCAGCCTTTGATGTCGATGAACTGGTAATTCATTACTCATTAGGTTAGTGTTATTTTGTGGCACAATCTGTGCTGTTACTGATATTAAAAAATCACGCATGGCAGATTCACAAGTGGGTGATCGTGTTTGAAAATGAAGATGAGCTTAAATAATAAGAAGAGGAAAATAAAGTTGAGGACTGAGAGTTATAAATAATAATTAGAGGAATTTATCACTTAATTACTATATTAAAATAAAACTGTGTTGATTTGTTAAGTTTCTACCTTGAGGTAAAGAGATGCTTAAACATTTCAGGGTCATTCTATGTGCGAGGTCGTACTATACTCAGGCCAAAAGGGGTGCAGAATATGTTCAGAGATTCAATATTTCCCCAGAAAATAGCATTTTCATTAAAAAAAATTCCCCAGAAACCATAGCCCTCAAAATAAAACATTGAAAATACTATAGAAGCTGAAGGGAATAAGGATTATTACCTATTACCCCTAAACACCGCAACTCTTTGTGCTTACAGAGACACTGCCTCACTATGGTACATACTGATAGTGTGGGTGTTGTGTGTCATAGACCTTAGTTTTTCATACAAATGAAACTACCATATCAGAACCAGAATGTACTAAAAAGTCAACAAAATTGTTGGACTTTTCTCTGCCCCAAATTTCCCCAGGACTGCTTTAATTTCCCTCAAACCTCGTTCAAACATATTATGTACCTCTGCAGGCCAATACAGTAACTAAAGAAGGTTCAAATCTACAAGTTTATGAAACCAAATTTCAAATTATTATCTCCATTTTACTGACAAATCTCAAATCTTGAATTTGAATCCAAATTCCTAACCTTATAAAACACGATAAACACAAGCACCGCTAATAGCTCGTGGTCACTCACGTCTCTCCTCACCCTCAACCATGTTGACATTCTCCTTGTCCTCGGGGCGGTGGTGGGCAGAGCGAGGAAACACCGGTGCAGGCGGCTTCTTGGAGAAATTACCTGCGGCACTGCGATGCTTGATAACGCGAAGCTGCAGTTCTGAGGAGCGCAGTGAGTCCTTGAAGATCTCCTGCACCCTTCAAGAACAAGACGATACACAACCTCTGTTCATGAAATCTACACACTTATTCTCTACAATTGGGTTTAATACAAATTATAGCCGGCCTCGTGGTATAGTCTGAGCTTCTGGCTGCTGACCTAGAGGTCCCGAGGTTCAATTCCTGGCTGATACTGAGGGATTTTTTTTGGAAGGGGAATAATTTCCATGGTCACCAGGGTTTGGTGAGTTAGGCTTAAGATAGGTTAAGATCTCCATTGGCTCCATCTCGTCATATTCACTATCGTCATCTGCTCCATCTCATCAGGACATGGAAAGAGCCTCCACAAAAAGGATGTATGAATAGTACATTAGGGCGTCTCCTGTGAAATGGTTAGTACTCGCCAATCTTTACGCAAACTGAGCGACAAATTCATGTAGCCCAGACACACCATTATTATTATTACTAATACAAATTATATTGGGCCAAAAATATTTATCTTTGAGCTTTGGTTGGATGTACTCATGCTCTCAACAACTCAACCACAAAGGTTATGATCAAGACCCAAAACAATCGTTTTCCAACTAAAAAAGTTTAATGGCTTAAAATATTCAAAATTAATATAACAATTCCACTTAAGCCACATCCCATGTCACAATATTTTCCCTCCAGTGGTCGGCAGAAAGGCCCCAGTCTGGGGGTTCCCTGCTACTTTATAAAATACATTTTCAATTGTACTTATAATTGCATAAGGGTGAGCAAAGATTAATATTTTCAAATGAAACAAAGTTGAATAGCTAAATTATTATATGTTATATTTACTATAAATTATTATTATTATTATTAGCACCGCGTCTTACTACCCGTTCGGGTTATACGCACTTACGCTAATGTGTAATGGTAGGATGATTGTGAGATGAAATGAAGGACCTACAGTTTAACGTTGAATCCGAACCACGGTGGAGGCCTGGCATTCCCCACATTCACAAGATGTCTTATCAGAGGTGAAGGAAGGGTTTGGTAATCAGATAAATCTGTGCCAGGACCGAGGATTGAACCCCGGCCGCCAGCAAAGAAGTCTGACACCTTACCCCTAGACCGCCAGGTCACCCTTTACTATAAAACCTTGCAAACATGATTAACATATTTCGTCCTAAACTAGTCAAGTTACTATCACAACATGCAATTTAATTATTCTTTTAAATGTGAACATTGATGTGTAGTGTGCATATGACACAAAATGACAAAGGTTTAACATAAATGTATATTTTAACTTCATTTATTTTAATTGAAGCTTCATAATAATTGTCAAATCGAGAATTTTAGTTTCAAATCAAACTCGTAAGTTTTCAAAGCTTTGCACACCTCTATTATTTTTGCTGAGAATTAATTTTGTTTATAAATAGTTGTTATAATTTACCTAGGTTCCTTCAAAGGTAAGAAAATTGTTGAATTCATTAGAGTCGCACAACAAATCTAAACACCTTCCCTCTTACCCATCCCAGGTCTGTTCTTCAACTTAACTTGCTGGTATTTCTTTCAGAAAAAATAATTCTGTAGGTTAGTTAATTACAAAAGGTTGCAAACCACCGACATATTGAGTACGCTACAAATGGTCTGACGAACACACTTAGACTACACAAGATGCAGTTACCTGTGGAAAGGCATGTTGAGAAGGTTCTTGCCATTGATTTCGATGATACGGTCATAGATGGCCAGCCGCCCATCACGGTCAATCTTCCCGCCTGGCTCTATGCCCTGCACCAAAATCCCCCGATCCTTCCCCAGACGGTCATAGTCTGGGACCACATGGATTCCCAAAGGCTCCTGATCGTTGCGCATCACCACGTACTCCAAACTAGAATAAGTTTTAAGCAATTGATAAAAGTAATGTTATATAGTTGTGAAATTGGGAAAATCAACAAAAAAGTATAAAATTGTATTAAAATAAATGAGTTAATTAAAAGGAATTATCTTTGTTTTTAATATAGAAACAGATATGTCCAACTAAATAGTGTTTGTCAGTGGTACCATGCCCTTAACAAGTTATTCAAGATTACATTTTAAATATTTTGATTATACTAAAATTGTACATTTTTAAGGATTCAAGGATTCAAATTTTTATTTGAAAGAAAATTTTAGATTTTGATTCAAAAAATAGAGGATTCTACCCATCTCTATAAATAATTGATAAAAAATTGGTGGAACATTGTGTTNCCCCCCCCCCCCCACACACACACTTAAGGAAACACAGCTATCAATGATGTGAGTCAGTCTTACTTGTTGGAATTGAGCTCCTCCTCTATGTCGGAGTCCTGCACAAGGTGGACATGGCTCATAAGGTTACTGCTAGAGTTGGCCTGTCCCAATGGCTCCTTCCTACGGTGCTCCCTAGGCAAGGACTTGGACTGCTCCTTGCTCAGCCTGTCCGCCGCGTCCGCCCAATGTAGACCACTCGCACGCTCACCCAGGAACTGCATCGAAAGCCGACTGGAGCCATCACGTACAAATCGTTTGAAAGCTGACCGCTCTTCCTCTTCCTTCTCTTGGAACGTCCAGTTGGGCGACAGGTGGCCGTTGCCGAAATGGTTTCTTGAACCATCCTAAAGAATATTTAAATTTGTTAAATCGGTAGAATATTTGAACATGTGTCGACAAACCTTGAATTTGGTTTATGTATACAACAACGACAACAATGACAGGCCTGGTCAGTTCAGTAAAATGCCTCCAGCTTCTTCTATTCTTCCACCATTTTTTTGCTCCCATTCTTCTCTCACTTGCACACTTTATGCTATTTGCTCCTACCATCTCTTTGTTGGTCTCCCTTGTGGTATTCTTACTACATACTTTATCATTATAATTCTCTTTGGTGTTCTGTCCTTCTCCATCCTCATTACATGACCATACCATCTCAGTCTTACTTCCTCTACTATCTCATGTACAGCCGAATAACTTCATTCCTAATCCTGTTTCTCCTTGTGAAAGCAAGATTGATGACTAAGATCAAATTAAAACTAACGCTGGCTATTATTTTTACTAGCCCTGCACGTATTTTAGGTCATATTTGAAGTTTACTTATAACCAAGTTTCTACTTGTGCTAAGAACCTGAAAAAAAACTTACGTATACGCATTCACCAGACCATGAATATTTATCCAGAATTAGTTTCATGATTGTTCACAAACAAACTAGTAACATAAATAATAACTAAATAGCTATGAAGAACTTAAATTAGAAAAATAGTTATAAAATATTTTCTTATAGATAAAGCTAGCTATATTCAACCTAAATTCTTACTTCACTTCTCAATATTTGCTAATTTATAAACTTCTATTATTCTAACCTATATCTAATCTGTCCTTGTCTGCCTTAACTTCACTCTTGACTTAAGCTTATAAGTTTATATTATATTATTTTAATGTGTTATATATATATATATATGTATATATATATATATATATGTATATATATATATATATATATATATATATATATATATATATATATTATGTATATATATATATATATATATATGTGTGTGTGTGTGTGTGTGTGTGTGTAAATTATAGTAATTTAATGTGTTCTTACTCTTTCATATTATGATGGCAATATAGTGGAGTTCCCTAATTCAATCCATTCTAATTTCTACTCAATCCTAGGTTTTCATATCTTTTATACTAATTGATCTTTGGACTTTATATTAAACTCCAAATTTAAAAATATGTTCCACATTGAATTCTATTATTACATTTAGAGGTTGTTTCCTTACTACATTTCATTATGTTTTTCAAAAATAACTAGAAGGCCTTTTCCCTTACCAAAATCCTATTCTAAAGTAGGATTCTGGTAAGAAAAAAGGCCTTGCGGACGGCTATTAGTTAGCAGCCTACAAGTACCTTGCCACGGGTGTGCTTTTCCTTGCTCTCGTCCAACTCGTCTACAATGATGGGAGTGGCAGACCAGCGCTTGGAGGGGTCCGCCGGGGCGGGCTGATGGGGAGCCGTCTTGCCGCCACCTCTTGCATCCGCCCTGCCGGCGGTGGTTCCCGACCCCGCGACGAGCTGGTTGAGAGCGGGCTCGCTCCCTCGTCGCACCTGCAGAGGCGCTGTAATGAGTCCACTCGCTATCTGTTCCCCTGTCACCTCGATATCGGTCCGAGACAGCGGCTGGTATTTGTGGTCATTCTGCGCAGACTATGGAATATTAACTGTGACATCGCTAAGATAACTAAAACTGAATGTCCAAGGAATATCAGTTCTCCAAACAACGCTGTGGGTATATGTATGAAAATGTATCAACAACATATTATGTCAAATTAGTTTTAATGATTAATAAATGAATGAATGTCAACCAAAAGTAATAAGCTCCTGATTATAGATTATTAGAATATTTTTGAAAATGTTTTATCAAAATATTAAGGTGATTCTAGATACCATTGACAAGGTCAACCGAAACAAGAGGTCGGGATTCAATGTTAATGGTTCCCTCAATGTTTACTCGCCCCCTCCCCATTTTTATTTTCCATCCTACCTCAAAGCAAATACCGGTGGAGATTTATGACTTGTCCTCTTAATCTTAGCACGCTTGGATTTAACATTTAATCATAGAGTGGTGAACATAAGCTTTGGCAAATGAAACACATGGAATAGTGTCGGATTGTATCGATACAAACAGACTTGTAAATAGAAGTGGTGAACATACCAGAAGTACAATTATCTTTGACTTTGGTGGAGGTTCAATCAAGACTGGATGCAAAAAGGTTGGTTATCCCACTCCCTCTTCACACAAATTATAATGAAAGCTCCTTAAAATTTCCTTCTATTCTCTTTGATGGGATATTCTTATTTTTGATAGCCGGTATTGATGTGAGCACTCCATTCACGTCTTGCCTTGACCAATTACACTATGGCGTAGCTTATAAAATAGGTCCATAGTGTAGACAGTCAAGGTAAGAGCTACCTTTCAAGGTAAATGGAGTGTACATAAACCGTAAGGCTGAAAATTAAATAACTGTTTTTGAGTATATCGCCGAAGTAACCAAAAGCTGAAACATCGTAGAGACCCACCTGAAATATGTCGGGACTGCTCGTTCCAACAGAGCTCCCACTGGCCCCGTCGCCACCACCGTGGTGCATGCCCTCCCCATCCTCGTAGCTGGCAACAATCTGCTCACGGTCGTCAACCACGTCGTTCAGTCGGTCATCCGGGTCCAAGATGCCCCCGTCGTGAGACTGCAAGTTGTGCACCACTACCCAGGAGTCCACCGGCTGAAACAACGCAAGTCCATCGTCAGTAACTTGAACTATATACCACTAACAAGCCACCAATAGGCCTTTAATTAATAACTTAATGCAACTGTTTTTAAGTAAGTTTTACTTAGACATCTTTGGTCAAATTTAAGAAAGGACCATAAACATGTGGATTCCCTTTTAGCAGTTTCATTTACAGTATCCCCATGAATTCTTTGGTGCTGACTGACAGCTCACAGCTGACTTCTGACATCTGCTAAATACATGTTTTTGCTGATCATATGGTTCGGCGTAGGGATACATAGTTTGGTCTGGTAACTTTTCAAAGCTTTTATCTATCAGCTGTGAGCTGTCAGTCAGCACCAAAGAATCCATGGGGCTACTGTACTTATATTTTAATTTATACATTTAATTTAACAGCTTCGCCACCTCTGTGGTCTAGTAGTCAAAGCTCCCAGATACAGAGGTCCCGGGTTAGATCCCTGGCGATTCCAGGTTTTCTGTGAAGCATTGGGTCCAGAGAGGGATCAAACTCGGCCTCGTGAGGACAAATGACAAATAAGGACTATGGAGATACTTAAATAAACAAGTAGCAGCTCCGCTCTAGAAAACTGGGATCAATATTAGGAAATGCACCCGCATTAGCGTAGAAAAGCCCAAGTGATAAATATGTAGGTTTAGTTTACCTTATTAAATATAGACCTAATATATCGACGAAGGTGAGTGGAGAGAAAAATTAGACAAAAAAAAGAACAGCGTTTGATTTTTAACAAACAGAATTATTATTATTAGCACCGCGACTTACTACCCGTTCGGGTTATACGCACTTACGCTAATGTGTAATGGTAGGGTGATTGTGAGATGAAATTGAGGGCCTACAGTTTAACGTGGGATCCGAACCATGGTGGAAGCCTGGCATTCCCCACATTCACAAGTTGTGATTAATACACGTCTTGTCAGAGGTGAAGGAAGGGTTTGGAAATCAGATAAATCTATGCCGGGACCGAGGATTGAACCCCGGCCGCCAGCATAGAAGTCTGACACCTTACCCCTAGACCGCCAGGTCACCAACAAACAGAAACTAGTAATTATTAAAAACTCAAAACATCCATCTGTCGTTACATTTTTGTTAGCACCGCGACTTACTACCTGTTCAGGTTATACACATATGTACTAATTACACCACTGAGTTAGGAACGAGGAAAATTGATTTTTAAAGGAAGTATAACCTCATTTTCATGGAGGAAGAGTGGAAAATATTTTTTTGAAAAAACAACCCTCAGTGCACCTGACGGGGATTCGAACTCTGATCTCCCTGACATCAACAGTCTAGTCTAACACGAGAGTGATGCCTTAGACCATGCGGCCATTGAAGAAGGTGTGATATAAATTGTTCTTTCAAATGGAAATTCAGTTGTTCCGATCAATAATGGTTTCATTTTTAAAAGAAAATATAATCAATCCCTATATACTAATGTGACCATCAGTCCTTAAACTAAGACATACCCCGGGACATAGATTGTTCCGAGTTTGTTAAATAAATAAATGCAAGTTCAAATGTGTAAGGTTGATATTAAATTGTTTTAATCAAGTCTGTTGCTCAAAGTCTAAATGCAAAATCTAGTAACAATGCACATCATCATTGCCACCAACAAGTATTTTCCACTTTTCTGACTTTGCCTCCCTCCTCCTAATTTTTGTCTATAAATATACTTGCAGGTGTATCTTGTCATGATGATGTAGCCTCTGGTCATTTTTGTCAGAATAGATTTGTTTGTTTTTTATATATCCACTTGGTTCCAGCTTCGGAGGCTTTCGGGAGATAAGACATTTAAATCTTGTGTTAAACAATCTCAGTCTACAATACTGGTTATCTAATCTTAGGGCCAGTTTCATAGTCAGACTTAGTACGCCTCAAGTGAGCCAAGACGACGCCTACCTAGACCAGAATGGAATTGGCCCAGACTCATTGTCAAGCTTAGTGCGCCTCAAGTGCTGTACTAGACCCAAGACGCATACATACCTAGACACCGCGCCTGTAATAATAACAAGTACTTTCTGTGATGTAGGACCGTTAATGACGACCCTCAGAACATTTATAAATGGACAGGTGTGTTGTTTAATATTAATTGTGGTATGTTCTGCTGCCGTGATACAAGATGTTGAGGTGTGTAGTGCCGCGCGCCTAGCTCCTATGCAGCCTGTTGTACACGCATACTTGCAAAACTTTGCTCTCCCGGTGATGTACGCCGAAACTTTGAACACAATTATTTAATAGTACTAGCATAGTTTTCTGGATGTAAGCGTTTAGGGATTTTGTATTAATGTTGGTTCAAACAAGCTATATGTGCAGTTTGGGCTACAAGTTTCTGAACATCCTGTATAAGCAGAACCAAGGTTGCCACAAAATATTTTTCCTCTTCTTTTATTCCCTGACATTTTTGTGGATAAAACTCATAAGGTCGTTCAAAATAGCAAGATATTTTATTTGCTATACATAATTAGTTTAGAGACATACATTAATTTTTTTTTTTTTTAGCCCAGCCCATAGCCAAAACTAACGTTTGAATACAAAGTAATGAATGTATCTTTCTTACACAAACAAACAAATAATTTTCCCTTACATAATTCTTGATATATGACAACTAATAATTAGAGTCCCGTAAAAATGGTGAGACGCGATAAAGCGAAAAGTTTTATACAAGTTGGAATCAAGTACTTTTTTCTTTGACAGTTGGTAGATATGATTTACAATGTTTTTTAAAAGAGAAATAAAACGAAATTAAGCAGAACTTGAGGCTACAAAATTGTGAAATATGCAGACAAACTTGACAGAGAGTTTTAAAGCAAATATAATATATTTGCTTTAAAACTCTTCATATTATGAAGTTTCAATAATAAATTTTAACAATGTATACATTCTCAAAATGTAAATAATACTTAAACACCTTAGATAACTTTGAATAAACACGAAATAACACCGAGAAGTGAGATTTAAAAAATAAAACCATTTTCACGGGGCTCTACTTATAATAAATATAAAGTAAAAGACAAAATTAACCTAGACAATAAAGAAGGCAAATAAAATGGTTTAAAAATAAAAATAAATAGTTTAGTTTTTAAAATAAAAATAACGTCAAATAATAATTTAAAAAAAACAAACATTTTATTTGCTCATAACTTCACCATTGACGATTTAATTATGTATTTATCATCACCATTATTATTATTATAACCAGCCTCGTGGTACAGTAGCCATAGCCCCTGTCTGCCGACCTAGAGGTACCGAGTTCGATGCTCGGCTGGTACTGGGGGATGTATTCCTTGGAAGGTGAATAATCCCCACGGTCACCAAGATTTGGTTAATTAGTCTTAAGTTAGCTCAAGTTCGTCATTGGCTCTACCCCAACATATTCACCATCATCTCATCTCATCGGGACATGGGAAGAGCATCTACAGAAATGATGAACGATTAGTACATTCGGGGAGTCCCCTAGACAACAGTGCATTAGTACTGGCTACATTTTCCACTAACTGAGCTACAAATTGAAGTAGCCCCAGACATGTTATTGTTATTATTGTTATTATTATCTCAAATCACGAGTCCAATATTCTTGTGGCTCAGGAAGAGGTATGTTCTCTAAAGTTATGAAATTATCTAACAGTTCTTAATTCCATGAATGTGGTCACCCTGAGAACACACTTTATGGCATGTGTTTCCCTCATGTGGTCACCCTGGGAACACATTTTATGACAATATGTCCCCCTGATCGCAAGAAATAGTTTGCACCACTTGATGTGTGAAACATCACAAATTTGGACTAATTACCCGGGAAAGGAAACTCGGCGAGGTAGCTATTTCCCACCAGGTCGTGTGTTTTGTTGGCTCTGTACGAGCGAACACGCCTCCCAGCTCTATAAAGCTGTATAAACACCCGGCTAGGTACAGTTCTCACAGAACAATAGTTGGTACAGCACGACAATGGTTTCAACATGGCGTACATTATATGGTCTGTTTGCAACGAGAGAAAGTCATGTACTGCCCAACAATTTGCCCCACACCTGACAAGACGTGTTCACCTGTATTATTGCTGTTGTTTGTTTCTACATAGGATTGTTATTTTTGGTGCCATAATGTGGCCAGTCTGGTTAATTATGGTATGATGTAGGACGAGATTATTTCAACATGGTTATGAAGTAAAAATAGTAAGCCTATAAAAAAAATGGCAATATAAATGGTTGAAGTTACTATGTGGTTAAGATTTTATCGTAAACGTAACATCTTAAATGTCGACGATTTTTTTAATATTTACAATACTTACTTACTCTACTGACACACAAAAGTACACCACCTACCCCTATCTTGAACTAGTTCTATCCAGTCCACCTCATTACAACCTATCCCTATCTTGAGCTAGTTCTATCCAGTCCACCTCATTACAGCCTATCCCTATCTTGAGCTAGTTATATCCAGTCCACGTCATTACACTCTATCCCTATCTTGAGCTAGTTCTATCCAGTCCACCTCATTACAGCCTATTTATTTTAGGTCCATTCTAATGTTATCCTCCCATATGTGTCTAGGTCTTCTTATTGGTCTTTTCTCATTGGGTTTGCCAGTCAATACTCTGAACACAGTTCTATATCCTTTCATTGACGCTGCATGTCATTCCCAACGTAATCTGTGAGCTTTTACTACTCTAACAATTCCTGGTGATTAGCACATGGTATGTAACTCTTCATTTTGTAACCTCATCCACTCTCCAATATCTTAATCCCGTTTTGGACCCAATATGTTATTTTTTTCGAAAATAAATATTTACGATATTTTATAGTACATTTGGGGTAGGCACTGATATTGAAAAACAACAACAGAGATTTAAATAATTAGCCTCCCTTCACCTGTGATTAAAATAAGTGTCCAATTGTTCCAAAACTATCATAAATGCATAAAAACTTCAAAGCTTGTGTTAAATAAATGATCCGAATAAATTTAATTCCATTTATTGAAATTCTATCCTAAGCGAAGAAATGTTTTTATTTTATTATAAAGTATGTTGAAAAGCTAGGGACGCAGGTGTCTAAAGTGCACACGAGAATATCTATGAGCGAGCGCGACCAATTTTGCCTGGAAAGGTATTCTCACATACGCTCCAGGGTTCTTCTACATACCACCATCGACATCGGACCAACGGTTTTACTTCCCCTCCGAAGATAATAATAATAATATTTAGCACCGCGTCTTACTACCCGTTCGGGTTATACGCTTTAAGTACTAGTTACTCTAATGGATTGGGAATCGGGAAGGTTGAATTAGAGGAAGTGAACCCGCATTTGCGTGGAGGGAGAGTGGAAAACCATTTAGGGAAAACCACCCCCAGTTCACCCAACCGAGATTCGAACCTCGATATCCCCGTCCTCGGTGGTCGAGCTCAACACGACAAGCGCGTTAGCCAACTACGCCACCGAGGCGGGTTCCCCCTCCGAAGAAAGTTGTGCAAAAGAATTTATCGCTCAACAAAAATCCATCAATTGGGTTTGAACCCATAAACATCGGGTCCTAAGACTAGCATTTTACCCCAAGACCACCAAGATCGAATAAATGATTTAATGTTTTTTTTATCATTATAGATAGAAAACTCGCTGAATGGCTGGTGAAATAGCGAGGAAACGTTAATATTAACTCATTTTTTCTTTTAGGATTAATCCTATATAATGAGGAAACTATCCTTGCTTGTTGGGGGCTATGCCCCCAAATCCCCCAATGGGTTTTCTTTGCAAGTGGATGTAAGCTAATGTAATTCCAGAGCCGTTTTTAGATAGGTCTCACCTATTAGTCACAAGAGACCTCCAAAGAAAGGTCCGTACCGACTTTAAAGTTGCTCCGACCTTTTAAATTTTTTCGGGGGTCAAATTTTTTTTATGAACTTTTTGGAATTTTCACGTCTGTTACAGGTTAGAAGCTAAAAGTATGCCAAATTTCAAGTTTATAGCTCATCTGTAAGTGGGTAAACATTAATGTCAGTGAGTGAGTCAGCCGTGTGGCTTTATAGTATTATATAATATAATAATGCCATCTACAAAAGTTATTGTTCACGCATTCATGTCAAGCCACGTGGTATGCCACTGTCATCCTATTTATTATATTATAAATATTATCAATAGCTTTAAAATGACATAGTAAAATAGCAAAATGTTTTCAATTTTGAGTGTAGAAAAAATATGTTTGTATTTTTAATGAAAATTACTCTGAGATTTAAGTTAACGATTGTGAGTACGAGTAAGGGAATAACTGGATAATTCAAATACTCGATAGCAGCGCTTTTCAAAGTGTGTTCATCGGCAATTTTAGAATAGCCTTTGTTTTTCACACTATAAAATATCATCAGTAAAATACATTAATATGACAAAGGCACAGCTAGAAAATGTTTTCAGTTTGTTTTGTATTTGTAAAATTAAACTGTCGCTATTGAATGTTGTTAATATTAGTGTAATATTTTTAATGAGGGGTCCCTGCATGTATTTTATCTGGTGCAAGGATTTTTTTGTTTGTCTAAGAATTTTGGAAAACCCTGCTCTTAAGGACCAAATTAGATTCTCAATATGACCTGACCAATGAATGCTCATTGAGAGTAGTTGAATGAAAATACTTACAACACCTTGTTTAGTTGAGAGATGTCAGTAAATTGGCTTCAGACTAGCTATTTTACTACTAATTTTCAATTTTTTTAAAATTCTTAGTTACCTTGAACGATGTATTGTCTTTGAAAACCTTAGGTAAGCGAAGATGTTTTTATGGCAGGCGTGAAATAACATATTCTAGGCACATGTGAAAATAACAGATAAACGACATATATGGTACAGTGAATCCTATTTCTCGCGTAGGTTACAACCGCAAAACAAAACAAAACAAATATTCGCAAACGTCAAGTTCAAGGTCATGTGAATTTTGCACGGGTCAACTTTATCATGCCAACTTTAGTAACTATTAATTAACAGATGTGATTATTTTTACAATGCATAAACATGCCATGATATTTCTTTTGTTTTGTTCCAGGAAACGCTTAATTATTGTAAAATTTACAATTCTAATAATCTACATTATACATCCAGTAGAGTATGTGGGAAACAGAAAAAAAAATCATTTTCTTCAATGTGTTATGTTTAGAGTTATAGAGTTGGAGGGTACAGACCAATTTTTATTGTAAAGAAACTTTGGAGAAAAAACCATACTTATTGTGGCTGATTGATATTGATAACATTTTAATATATTATTAGATTTTTTTAGATACCAATTTTGATAGTATACATCAAAAGTAACAGTTGCAGATAACATATTACTTGACACATGATGACATGAGAGTAGATATACATTGTTGGACAATTTTTTGATAACTTTTTAAATTAACTTTAGAATTAACAAATAAAATATTACCAGATTTGAGTGACTTTCAATCAACATTGGTGGTCTAAAGTGGGCTTCCTATAAAAATTAGGGTTTTCATACTTTCATACAAACACACACACACACATTGATCTTATAATTATTTTTTTTAACAAGAAAGAGTTAGATCTTTAAGATTAAAAAATCAACACGATATGGAAAAGTGAAAGTAGTTTCAAAGTATGAAAACAACAGATGTCCAAATAAATATATACACTCTCTGTCAAAAGTGACACAAGATTATCTGGCAGCTATTTTAGCTGTCATACGCTTTCCTCAAAGTGGCAAATGATATTATGGGCAGTTAAAATCACATTAGTACATTGTTAAAAGTACTTGTGTAATAATATCATAATAGCAGCTTCTAAGTGTAAACAAATATTGAGCTGTCTAACTTTACAATTTTATTGCTCTAAGGAGACAAATATTCAGACAGGTTAGTCGTGTAATGTAAACATTCATCTATAAGAAATCAAATATCAAAAATAAAAATGGTATGCACAGTCAAATTTTCATAGAAAGAACATTATCTGAATGTTAGAATAGTTACTCGAGCTACTTTTATGTATTCCCACATCAAGTCATGAGATCTGTTACTGTCACTTTTTATTATACTCATAAATAATACTAATAATATAGTAAAATGTTATCATTGTTGGTTGTTGTATTATGTTTGTATTTTCTAAAAAATCTATTCCAACTTTAGGTAATCCGAGGGCCACATTTAAAAAAATCCAAGGGCTCTACCCAGAATTATAGATAATATCGTTGAAATCGTAGTAAATGTTAAAGTGATTTATCAGTCAGTGAACATCTGTATTTGAAGTTTATGAATTCCATCGTTGAAAAAGTGCTTTTGAAAAGTTATGTGCACCCGATCATTGATCACATCTTAAGTCCAAATTCTATCTGTTTCTGATAGCACTTTCTTGGTAATAGTTTTATTAAAGAATTCTTCTATTTTTTCGATTCTTCCTCCAGGATAAAAAGGTTGTACAAATCGCACAGTTCCAATTGAAGGTCAGATATTACGTTTTCAATGCTGAGCATGCGCAATGAAACTAGACATCTAGCGTTGACGCAATGAAATGCACTTGGGAAGCAAATTTTGCGATACAATTTTGCGACCAGTTTTTTTTTTGCAGGTGAAAATCAAAAGCTGTAATGCACAGGAGAGCCACGCAAAATCGTTAAGACAGCCCTGCTCTATGGCATTAGGAAGTTGAAAGTTAATTACCGCACTTACAAAAGTAGGCCACCTATCCCTATCTTGAGCTAGTTCTATACAGTACACCTCATTACAACCTATATCTATATTGAGTTAGTTCATCCAGTCCACCTCATTACACCTTATCTCTTTCAGATCCTCTCTAATGTTATCCTCCCAGCTTCGTCTAGGTCTTACCAATGGGTTCTTCCTATTGTGTTTGCTAGTCAATACCCTGGACTAGGTTCTAGATTTTTTCGTTCGCACTGCATGTCCTGACTCCTGCCCCCCATAGGCTATGAGACTTGATTATTCTAACAATGTCTTGTGTTCAATAAAGTAAATGTAAATCATCATTATGTAACCTCCTCCACTTTCCAGTACCTATCTTCATCCCTTTTTGTACCAAATATCTTCTGAAGTAACTTACTTCGTCTTCGAACACCCTAAATTTAGTTTCGTCGTGTGAGGTAAGAGATAATGTTTTACATTCATAGAGAGAAACCTGTAAAATTATTATTATTATTATTATGTATATTCTGAGTTTTACATTCCTTGAAAGTAGGAGAGATGCCAACAGCTTACCGACCGGATAGTATGCATTTCTCACATGTATTATTATCCTTATTTCCACTCTGATATCGTTATTGCTAGCTAATTGTTACTATAAATACTTAAAACTCAAATGTACTACCATATAATATATTATATTTGGAAGAAGGTACAGTAAAAGTGGGTAGAAACATATAAAAGGGACCAACACAATATGGCTGTTACAATGAAAAGAACGCAGTTCACACTTCACATTGCTGCCACTGGACAAATAGGTAATAGTTTCCTCTTGAAGAAGAGCGATCGTTACCGCTCAATCCATCATATACATTGAGAAATTCTGTCAAGTATAAAATATGATTTTTATAATTAGCACCGCGTCTTACTACCCGTTCAGGTTATACGCACTTACGCTAATGTGTAATGGTAGGGTGATTGTGAGATGTTTAACGTGGAATCCGAACCACGGTGGAGGCCTGGCATTCCTCACATTCACAAGTCGTGATTAATACACGTCTTGTCAGACGTGAAGGAAGGGTTTGGTAATCAGATAAATCTGTGCCGGGACCGAGGATTGAACCCCCGTTCCCCCAGCACAGAAGTCTGACATCTTATCCCTAGACCACCAGGTCACCAACAGGTATAAATAAAATAACTAGTGATGTTGGCAGAAGTGAGTGGCCAGTGTTCCCCCGTGTTTTATTATATACTAGAATAATAATAATATTTAGCACCGCGTCTTACTACCCGTTCGGGTTATACACTTTAAGTACTAATTACTCTAATGGATTAGGAATTGGGAAGGTTGAATTAGAAGAAGTGAACCCGCATTTGCGTGGAGTGAAAGTGGAAAACCATTTAGGAAAAACCACCCCAGTTCACCCGACCGAGATTCGAACCTCGATCTCCCCGTCCTCAGCAGTAGAGTATATACTAGAGAGTTTCTCGCACAAGTCAGTCAGTGAACTGTCGTGCTGTCAGGCTTCCCCTGGATAAACACACGCCACCTGGACCTACTGAACCAATGATCAAGGGAGACAGCGGTGGAAAGTGTCTTGTATAGTCCCCTTCACTTTCAGGACGGCACGGTGTCGACCGGCACGCGTTCGTACCTCAACGACGTCACCTCAGATTGCATTTCTCAGTGCCGTCCTTTGAGTTGTGTACGCTGCGAGGTTGAACAAGGGCCCCACGATTAAGGGGGAGGGGGCACGCTGTATCACGATAACTTTTGAACAAATTAAAAGATTTAATCCTAACTTGATACAGTTGTTCAGATCAAATTCGTTGGGGGTAGGTTTGAGGAGGAATCAACCCTTATATTAATCAAAATTATGCTGCTGGCATTAATGATTACTAATTGTCCCGGCCAAAAAAATTAAACCTTGTTTTAAAACGTGAATTCTTAAATTGAACGTAAATTAATTTACTTATTAAATAAAATAGTATTTTAAAATTGTTTATGTAAATATGAATAACATAAAAATAACAATGTTTTTAATTTCTACATTTCTTATGACAAGTCATATCCTTTAATGAAGATGTTTAATCAAGGAAGAGATCTAGGGGACGGGAGATAAGGTTAGTGGTTTTGGAGTTTTTATATAGAACTTTCTTTTTTTTTGCAAAAATAAATAAAATCTGGCTTCAGTACAAACATAAGAGTTTAATTTTCTTCACATGGTGAGTTCTTGAATATCTGTCATAACTCAGAAGCAATGCGGCATTTGATGACAAACTTTTTAAATAAAGAGAAAATGTTGTCATTAAATTCCGGTAGGTTGGATATGCAGGAAACGAACAAGTTACAGGGTGGTCTAGGGGTAAGGTGTCGGACTTCTGTGCTGGGGGTCCGGGGTTCAATCCTCGGTCCCGGCACACATTTATATGATTACCAAACCCTTCCTTCACCTCTGACAAGACGTGTATTAACCACAACTTGTGAATGTGGGGAATGCCAGGCCTCCACCGTGGTTCGGATTCTACGTTAAACTGTAGGTCCTCCATTTCATCTCACAATCACCCTACCATTACGCATTAGCGTGAATGCGTGTAACCCGAACGGGTAGTAAGACGCGGTGCTAATAATAATTTAACAAATTTTTGAAGGAAATTTGTTTATCTGGTTTAGAATTATGTTTCAGAGATACGGGCACCATGGTAGAAGAGGGGGGGGGGGGTTATATAATTCTTATACCACAGTGGGTCTCGGGCAACGCCGTGCGGGATTGTTAGTTAACAATAAATGTGGTACTATGAAATATAGGAATGTAACAATGAAAGTGATGAGATGACGGTACATTACAGTAGTAAGTTAAACTACTCACAGAAAAAAAATCAGAACTAGTTTTGTCACTGGCTATCATGAGGATGTGCATAGTTGCCAGATTTTGTATCAAAAAGCAACTGAAGTAATTAAAATATTTGTATTTAATCCATTTAAAATTGCATTAGTTAATTGAACAAATCGTGGGACGTTTGGTAACCTTGCAATACAAACACCTTCCCTCAAGACCCCACGATCGACTAATATATAAATAAAACTGATCCCCATTTCGTTTTTTTTATTATTATTATTTAGCACCACGTTTTATTACCTGTTCGGGTTATACGCTTTAAGTACTAATTACTCTAATGGATTAGGTAATTGGGAAGGTTGAATTAGAGGAAGTGAACCCGCATTTGCGTGGAGGGAGAGTGGAAAACCATTTAGGAAAAACCACCCCGGTTCACTCGACCGAGATTTGAACCTCTATCTCCCCGTCCTCAGCAGTCATGCTCAACACGACTAGCGCGTTAGACAACTACGCCACCGAGGCGGGTCATCTCGTTGTTGTCGAGAGGATAATATATAAAAGAGTACGTACTTCTATTTAATTTCTGGTCCGGGTGTAACCTTGTGTATACTTTCCCGACTAACCGGCCTTGAAATGGGCTCTTAAGAGTCGGTTAACCGGGAAATAAGACAAAAGATTTCGCTCGAACCAGAAAACTTGTCAAAATGCTGTTTTCAACATTCTTCGTTTGGGAAAAGTTTACAAGTTTTTCTTACCCGCTTCGGTGGCCTCACGGTCCTACGCACTACTCTCGTGTTAAACTAGACTCGCAAGATGGGGAGATCGGGGTTCGATCCCGGTCGGATGCACTGAGGGTGGGTTTTTTTCCTCAATGGTTTTCCACTCTTCGTCCCCCACACGCAACTGCAGGTGCACTTCCTAATCCTTAACACATTAGTGTAGTTAGTACATAGGGGTATAACCCGAACGGATTGTTAAGACGCGGTGCTTACAAAAAAAAAGTGTCGTTCTTCATTTTAAAATACAGTGTTAGCTCGAAAATAGTGCGATTTTTTCTCCTAAAAAATGTCCTTCCGAAAAGTGTAGGCCAACTTACATATTATGTGCACAGCCAAATTACCCTTAATATTTCACGAAGAAAACCTTCACAATTTTAAGGTCGTAGCATAGAGAAAGGGATAGTACATTTCTCTATGGTCGTACTATACTCGGGCTAGCACGGTAATGTTTATAAATGTGGTAAGATGGTTGTCTCCTAACGAATACTCTCAAAGTTATCGCACCTTGTTGCGAGGCAAGGGTTCGAGCCACGTCGTGCGCGAGGCGAGACGGACGGACGATGCCAGTTCTCAGAAGTTATGTCCGTCTACCGGTACTTAAGGTTGCTTCATCGAAGGGCAATGACTGTTTCGACCCGTCCAACTGTAACTGGTGTTATTTTTCCAGGTGACGTGGAGTCAGTTTAGGACCACACGTTCCGTGTTGACAGTCTGTCGTTACGTCAGCAGGGGTGGACGACAGTCTCCAAGAGAGGCCCGGAAATACAAATATGGCGGCCGGCTCGGTCAGCTAGAAGGTATCAATCGCTGTCAGGCCACAGGGCTTAGAATACAATGGTCCGTATCGTTTTATGGAACTACTCTATTCTGTCTAAGCTTGTACTCCCTTTCAGCCTTCACCTTGAACCACACTTTGTCATATCAATTAGAAAGAGAGGAAATACAACTACGAGACTTCTTATCTCAAGGCAAAGAGGAAAACTCACTGTTAATTCTAAAATTTCTTAACACTTTGTGTTGCGCGCCTATCAAAAAGTTACTGAATTTGTTGTCGGTGACTTGGCGGTCTAGGGGTAAGGTGTCAGACTTCTGTGCTGGCGGCCGGGGTTCAATCCTCGGTCCCGGCACGGATTNCCGGCACAGATTTATCTGATTACCAAACCCTTCCTTCACCTCTGACAAGACATCTTGTGAATGTGGGGAATGCCAGGCCGCCACCGTGGTTCGGATCCCACGTTAAACTGTAGGTCCTCCATTTCATCTCACAATCACCCTACCATTACACATTAGCGTAAGTGCGTAAAACCCGAACGGATAGTAAGACGCGGTGCTAATAATAATAATAATAATAATAATAATAATAATACCGAATTTGTTAGAGGAAGGCTAAATCTAGAAAGATCCTTTTTCTATCTAGTTTAGTCTCATAACTCCACAAATATAATTATAAAATCGTTGAGAATAATATAACGTAGCATTTCCACACATTTGTTTCTATCAATAAAACCCAAAGTATAAGCATGTTGGAATCTTTCATCTTGATTATGGCGTGGACCATATTTTGAAATAAGCATCGTATAATTAAATATCGCGTTAGAGCTGAACGTCTGCTCGGCAATTTCTCGCCTACAGAGGCGGACCCCTTAACATACATTCATAAATACCAGTGAAGCTACGTTTCGGTGTAAGAAGTGGCGAGTCGGAGTATTTTTATTATTAGCAAATATAATCCCGAAGCGATTTCAGTTATACATTGAGGTTTGCGCCACTTATTCTGTCCACTTATAACGTCAGCTTCTATTTTCTACTGACATGAGCAAAAAGTACTTCTAAATTGTTAGACAACGGCTGAGAGTCCATTTTTAAAATGTTCAAGTTTGTAAAGTGATCTTCCATCCGTGTGGATTACAAAACTAATAACCTGACCCCGGATATTGATGAGCTGTTATATTTTTTCTGGTTCGTCACATACAATGTTCATAAGTACTGTATTTGAACTCCACTGATTATCGCCTTGTTGTAGAAATGTGTATTTCATAACTTAGATAATTTTTATACAGTACCATTTTTTTGTCAGTTTGGAATTAACATTTTATTGACATCATTAACATTTTATTGGTTTGCATCATTTTTATATCATTTTAAGGGGTTTTAGAGGCATTTTTAGGCATTTTTCAGTCATTTTAAGGAGTTTATGTTAAATAAGTATATTTTTAACACATTTTGTCGAACTGAGAAGATAGTGTAGGCCATAAACTTTGTATCCTCTTTGCTTGTCTGGTTGTAAAATACACTTTCCTGGTGAGACTGTAACTAAGCGCGAGAGGGTTGCGTTGGGAGGGTGTAGATATTTCTTCTGAAGCAGATATTTGTAAATTAATATTATATTTAGCAGAATGCAAGAAATTAGTTGTTAAAGGATTTTCACTGGATCCATATTTTTAGTCTCCATTTGTAAAGTGCATGTTTGATTTACTCTTGTGCATTTATTACGAATTTTTGATCATATTTTAGGTCTTTTTTAAAAATAAAAACAATTTTTAGAATGATTAGATCATTGTTTTAGTCAGTTTTAGGTCATAAAAATCCGGACCCCGCTAGTAACAATGAGTATTAACTAAAACCGTCTTTTGGTGGCACTGTCGCAAGACTATACTGCCGCTGACGGGGAGAACAGAGTTCAATCCCGGTCAAGCGGACTGAGAGGTGGTTTTACTCAATATTTTCCCCACGCTTCCACCACGCAAGTGCGGGTACGTTTCCTGTAAATTCAACCGTCATAATCCTTAACACATTAGACTAAGCTTATAGCGTGAACGGGTAGTAAGACGCGGTGCTAAAAGAAAGAATTCAATAGACAAATATGTTTACGTTACACTTAATAAATTGTTTACCAACAATACCAACAAACAAACAACGGGACTGTTTTACATTTAATGCCAATGTGTATATTCTGACTGAAGCCTTTGATTAAATAAAATTTAATCAAAATAATAATTGATAATGGAATGGATAGCTTTACGGCGGCCCAAATCAAAGCAGCCCACCGGTGTTATCTTCCAGTGTCCACCCTTGTACATTAGTATTTGTTGACGCGCGTGGAAGAAGAAGAAGGCTCGATCAGATATTTGACAACCAACAGAAACACTCCGTCGGGACTGTAAGGTAGCAAGCAAGCTTACCTTCACAGGTTACACTATGGTGCAGCTTATAGGATAGGGGCATGGTATAATCCGTCAAGGAAAGACTGATACTCTCCAAGGTAAATGGAATGTATGTTCGTGTCAGCACCGTTTCCAGTAAGGACCTTCCACAAGGTTCTTTTTCTTAGCGAAATCCTGCAATTATTTTGACATAATAGTTTGTTATTTTATAATAAAATATTTGAATGTGTGGAATGCCAGGTCTCCGCCGTGGTTCGGATTCCACGTTAAACTGTAGGTCCTCCATTTCATCTCACAATCACCCTACCATTACACATTAGCGTAAGTGCGTATAACCCGAACGGGTAGTAAGACGCGGTGCTAGTAATAATAATAATAATAATAATATTTAGCACCGCGTCTTACTACCCGTTCGGGTTATACGCTTTAAGTACTAATTACTCTAATGGATTAGAATTGGGAAGGTTGAATTAGAGGAAGTGAACCCGCATTTGCGTGGAAGGAGAGTGGAAAACCATTTAGGGAAAACCACCCCCAGTTCACCCGACCGAGATTCGAACTTCGATCTCCCCGTCCTCAGCAGTTGAGCTTCAACACGACAAGCGCGTTAGCCAACTACGCCACCGAGGCGGGTAAGTAGGTAAGAACTTATTTAATATCGGTCTATATTTATTTATTTTTACCAAAAACTTTTTTTTTCAGTATTTAATCAATAATACACTTACTGTATGAGGTTAGGAACTCGAAAATTCCCTGCCACACTTTTTAAAATTCACCTACCGCTATCTCGAGCTAGTTCTATCAATAATCTAACTAAAATAAGTTTTAACGTTGCCTTAAGTATTTTCTGATAACTGCTACCCCACTGCGACCCACTATTCGACGGTTTTATATGGATTACATTGAATGTAGTCCCAGACCACTTGTTTCCCTTTCAGTTGTTCGAGCGGGTTCGGGTTGTTGCGAACATTTGTTTGAATTGTGTCCCGGGTACTAACTCTTTTTATTATTATTATTAGCACCGCGTCTTACTATCCGTTCGGGTTATAGGCACTTACGCTAATGTGTAATGGTAGGGTGATTGTGAGATGAAATGGAGGACCTACAGTTTAACGTGGGATCCGAACCACGGCGGAGGCCTGGCATTCCCCACATTCACAAGATGTCTTGTCAGAGGTGAAGGAAGGGTTTGGTAATCAGATAAATCTGTGCCGGGACCAAGGATTGAACCCCGGACCACCAGCACAGGAGTTTGACACCTTAACCCTAGACCGCCAGGTCACCGCTACTAACTCTTTTGTTCTGCTAAACATAAACTATTTTAGTCAGTCCATATCGAACGTTATGGAGTGCATGTCGAGCGAAAAACTATATTAAAAAACACGCTGTTTGTCATTAATGACTTTAAGTCCCGTTTTCACAAAATGTTAAAGGACGAAGTAGAACGTACAGCGGCGGATTACCCAATTGGTGCACCACAATCTAGTTAATCCGCCACTGTGAACTGAGAAATTGTTGCAAGAGCTTTTGTGCTTGTTTGAACCTTTCAGCCGATCATGTTATTTTAGTTACAGTAGCCCCGTGGCTTCTTTGGTGCCGACTGACAGCTCACAGCTGACTTATGACAGTCAACATTCAGGTATAATACCTAAATGTTGACCGTCAGAAGTGACAGTCTGCTAAACACATGTTTTTGCAGATCATATGGTTCGGCGTAGGGATACATAATTTGGTCTGATAACTTTTCAAATCCGTCAGTCAGCACCATAGAAGCCATGGGGCTACTGTAGCTGCAATGAACCTAACCTAACAAGTTCCTGCCAACAACCTCCTAGGGACTCAACTCAAAAATGGGGGTAGGTCTCAATTCAATATTACCCCATTATGTATTTATATATGTATGTATGTATATATGTGTGTATGTATGTATGTATGTATGTATGTATGTATGTATGTATGTATATATGTATGCATATATGTATGAATATATATGTTTGTATATATATGTATATGTATGAATATATGTTTGTATATATATGTATATGTATGTATGTATGTTTGTATATGTACATATATATATGTATGTATATTTGTATGTATGTGTGTACATATATATATGTATGTATGTATGTATGTATGTATGTATGTATGTATGTATGTATGTATGCATGCGTGCAATAATAATCTCGAGGACTGAAATTTTGTCGATTGAAAATTTACGGAGAGTTGTAATTTCCAGATAAGTATCAGGATATCCGATATATTTTTGTGGATGACTATACCCGACGTCATGCCTCAACGGGTGCCTTCGCCTCGATGACCTTGAGAGTGTACTGTACGAGATAAAGCAGACAAGAGGAACATCATACTCTCACGCTGTTTTTACAACGGCACGACCTCGATCCTACTGGGACATTATTGCATTTCGTCTTATCTCGAAACATGAAATATATATACATATAATAATTACAAACCTTAATCAACATCAATGATTAAAACAAATTTACGATAGCCAACACTTTGAACAACTTATTATATATATATATATATATATGTGTGTGTGTGTGTGTGTGTGTGTAAAGCAAAAATAATAGTTTCCAAGCAACTATAATCGAGAGGGGAAAAACACTTTTAAATGACGTTTGAAATAAACGCAGACAGAGGGTCACACAACTTATCTCAGCCGGTAGCGTTTCTGACAACCGAGCTAAGGGTACAAGGATCAATTCCCGAAATGACCAAAAAAGTACCATCGAGGTGAAATGTGGGTTTTCCCTTTCCCACTGATAAATTAAAGGCTAGGTGTTGTGTCTGTTGTATATTAAATATAGTTTATAAGTCGTGTTCTGATAAGCTTATGATCGGCCGGTTCAGAAAATGCGCGTTAAATACATTAAATGTAACATTGATGAAAGGCCGCTATATATCATCTTGCAGGTATCAAAACCGACGTGGCCTTGATGAGATTATAAGTCAATCAAGGACCTAAAAATCGTATTATTTGTCAAAAAGTTATTTTGATACAAAAACGGTAAAAATAATGAATGACCTTAACTCGCGCCCCCGTCCATCCTATCTTAAACTATTTTTTATATATTTTTTTAGCACTGCGTCTTACTACCCGTTCGGGTTATACGCACTTACGCTAATGTGTAATGGTAGGGTGATTGCGAGATAAAATGGAAGGACCTACAGTTTAACGTGGAATCCGAACCACGGTGGAGGCCTGGCATACCTAAGTGTACATGACCGGGATTGAACCCCGATCTCCCCATATTCAGCACTTAAGCTATTCGTTCAAACTATTTGCGCCACTATCCCCCTTAAGAGCACCCCTGGATTTGTCGAATGTAATTTGCTGTTGGCAAAGGAGTGTCTGAAAGTAAGTCAAAGAACTCTGGACTATGCGTCGTGTCATCCTTCACTAATATGCGGGCACGGTACATTCTGCGCTACAAAATTAGCAAAGATCGCCGGAACCCCACGATTAGAACAGATCATCAGACACGCCACGATCACAGAGCTAGTCACGATTCCCCTGTACGAAGACCAGACAGAGTTGACACTATTTTCCAACTAACAAATTCACAGTGCTTTTCCATGTTTTCCGCGATGGATTCCCATTTTTCCAGGCAGTTTATATGATAGAAAAGAGTAATAAAACATATTTTTATCAAAGTGACTAAGTGTGAAGTGATGTAACTTATGGTTAGAACAGGATGTTTTAAGATTGATGGGTAAATAACTCTTCTGTCGTCTCACAGCCCTTATTCCAGGGGGGAGGGGGGGTATGTTTGGATCAGCATGCTTAATTGTTCATTTCACTTTTTCATCTATCCAAAGGCCTACTATCTTAATAGTTTAGTTAAATGTCCAAAATTAACAAATTTTCCAGGTTTGTAGCATTAAATGACCAGTCGGTGTTAATACGGTTTTAACTGCTGTTCTAAAAATGAGTATGTTGAAATACGTGATATTTAGAGAGTTATTTAAAATATATTTATAATATATCGAAGTATTATTCTTCTACCGAAATTTCGCGAAGGATATTTGATCTTCGACTAAAACATTTCGAAGCTTAACACACCTTAACCCGCTACGGTGACCGCATAACAAGTTACTCTCGGAGTAAACTAGACTGCAGATGACGGGGAGATCCAAGTTCAAATCTCGGACAGGTGTAATGAGGGTGGTTCCCTTCCGCCCCAATGGTTTTACGCTCTCCTTCCACGCAAATGCGGGTACACCTCCCTATAAATATAACCTTCCTTATCCGGAAAACCATTAGCATAATTATCACATAAGCGTATAACCCTAAAACGGGTAGTTAGACGCACGTTAAAAGAATACATCTGATAAAATGTTATGATAACAGAAACAAAAGTCCGTGGGTTCTAAAAAAACAGAGAAGTACTTCCAACCAATAGAAATATGTCCTTACGTCCCACACGTGTTCCTCCACGAGGTTGAGGACCCTGGGCGTCCTTTACGCCCTTACTCACCTTCTTACGTATGTTGTTATTGTCCCCGTCCGAAGAGGTCCTTTGAAGGGTCTGTCTGTAGGTGCGCGCGAGGGAGTCGACCAGGGACCTCTGTTTCTTCTCCACCTTATAGGTCTGCCTCCAGCCGAACAGCTGCACCAGCTTGTCGGCCACCTCGGTGCACCGGGGGCCGGACGGGAAGTTGGAGTGCTCGTGGGGGCGGTACCCTTCAGACATCGCTCTCACACCTCGAGACTCCGCCTTTCTCGTCCATCACTCGTCAACCCCGCGAGGGGTTTTATACACGGGCTACACTGGGCACTTTCCCGTGAACGCGCAATTTTAAATAACGTTTTTAGTTTGGTCCAGTATAGTTACAATAAAGGAAAGTAGCACGTGAAAGGACTGCGCCCCTGAATCATTCCATTGCCACGTAACTGACACGAAGTCTCCCTCGAAGTTCCTAGAGGCTCCGAGACCTGTTCAATCTGCAAGTTCTCATCCTCCACGTCCTATCTTTCCCCGCAAGATAACGCTCCTCTGATCGCACCAGAACACGGGCCCCGTCGAGCTCCTCCTGAACGAGACTCGTCGTGGAGACTGAGAACAGACGAGAAGATTCACAATGCCCTTTCTTCCACCTGCGAGACATACACACTAAGTTGAGAGTGATCTCGACACAAGTCGGTCGCGGATCACAGTTTTCATCGGGGAGTGACGACGCGCTGGGAACACCATTCGTGTGTTTGTTACATGCTCTGCAGATTCAAGATGAGGGGGCGGGAGAGATTAAATAGCTAAAATTACTTTTTTTTTTTAATAAATATGGAAATGCATTTCCTAAATAAAATTAGAAAAAAATTGTAAGGATTTTAAAGTATCTACGAAACGTAAATATCTTTGTTGCACGTTCTAGTGCCAGTACTAGCTATCCAAGGCCGTAAGGAAAGGGGGGAATCTTTCCCCCCAAAATTACTATTGTTAATGTATGTTTATATTCTTCACAAAACCGCTCCGGTGGCCGAATGGTCTAAAGGCATCACTCAGTGGGGCCAAACCCCGAAAATCTGGCCAAAATTAAGAAAAACAAAGTTTTTTTTAGGGGATTTAAAGTGTAGTATTGGATAGAACAATATTTGAAGTGTCTAATGGCACAGTTAGGAGGGGTTGACCAAGTAAACCTGGTGGTTAAAATTCAGTGTCAAGGTTACCTTAGCACGAGTAGCATCTGAATCGCACAAGAGAGATAAATAATGTTATGTTCAGAAATTCGTACAATTCATCAATTTTAATTCTATAAAATAAACTTTTCTGTCGAGTAACAAACACACTCATACTTTAGCCAGCTTTTATGAATTTAGAACAGTCATAATAGGTCCGCCATTTTTTAATAAGTATTTTTTTTAAATTCTGACTTTGGATTCGTAATCAACGACTTTAAAATCTCCTGTGTACTGTATTTCATACATATTGAATAAAGTTTTCGTATTTTGGCCAGCTTTTCTGGATTTTGCCCCACTGTGCATCACTTTCTTGAGACAATGAACTGACGATTACGGGGAGGCCGGGGTTGTAATCCCGGTCGGTTGTACTTAAGGGTAGTTTTCCCTAAGTGATTTCCCACTATCCTTCGACCCAAATGCGGGTACACTTAATCCAAATCCACGCTTCATCATCCCTAACACCTCAACGAACGTATCACAATAAAGTTTAAGAGAATAATATTTTTTAAATGTCTTGCGATCTTGCGATCTTCTGTTACGGGGGACTTCCCCACGAGCCACCGCGGGTAGTCAAACCCCAATCCTCTAGCCCCCTCCCCCTTTCCAAATCTGGGTTACAGTTCTGCCTATTGGAATATAATTGAGGTACTTTTTTTAACGAAATAAACAAGCATTCGCCTGGAAAGATAACGGGAAAAATAATTCCAGTGCTTGATGGAATTTAACACCCGTCTCTATAGAGTTTATAACCGAAAAGGAAAGGCCCCACCTACGAAAAAAGAAGAAGAAGCTATTAATTACCCTCTCAAGATTCACCCGAGGTATATATGTGTTTTTTTCAGACTCAATAGTTCTCAACATAGCCAAGCCGAAGTGTATCGTGTCAGTGGTCGCAGGAAGTGACAGGTAAGCTCGTGTTAGAATTGTTAGGCTGGCGTTTAATTTTGTCAGCCGTCAGCAATCAGTTCGAGTGTCTCCTGTGAACCAACCAACCAAGCGACCGACCGCAGGCGTGCACAATAGTACGCCAGATACAATCTGCCGGCGAAATAATGGGGCCTTGCTCGTCTTAATTCCACTCCCACCCCGGGCGGCCGGGGTTAACTTTCTCCGGCGGAGCAGGAATGCAGGCTAAATAGAAATGTGCACCGCGAGGTAACCAGTCTACTTTGAACGTTTCCAGCCTGGACGTCGCGACGACTTGAGGTGGGTGTATAGGTGACGCGAGAAAAGGGCGGTGTTTTCGAGGCTCTTATAGAGGAACACCCCCTCTTTTTTGTTGGCCAAAATAAATTAATAATTATTATTAGCACTGCGTCTTACTATCCGTTCGGGTTACACGCACTTATGCTAATGTGTAATGGTAGGGTGATTGTGAGATGAAATGGAGGACCTACAGTTTAACGTGGGATCCGAACCACGGTGGAGGCCTGGCATTCCACACATTCACAAGTTGCTATTAATACACGTCTTGTCAGAGGTGAAGGAAGGATTTGTCAATCAGCTAAATCTGTGCCGGGACCGAGATTGAACCCCGGACCCAATAAAATATTGCTCCAGTAGAAACAGAGTTTTCTTCACATGGTGATATCAACAATTCTTGAATATCTGTTAAGGGTGCCCTGGAATATAATGACAACTTTTTCTCTTAATTTAAAAAGTTTCTCATATAATACAGCTACGCTCATGACAGATATTTAAGAAAGGTTGATATTGCCATGTGAAGAAAATTAAACTTTATGTTCTTACTGGGACAATATTTTATTTATTTAGGCCCAAAAAACAGTGTGATTAATTCGTGTCCTCACTAGAATCCAACCTTAATTCGGGGTGGCGGCATGTTTAGGGTATACGACCACATTGCTTGTTGAGGTTACAGCTTTATGATTACTTTTTTAAAGAGAAATGATAAAAAGTGTCGAAGTTACTGTTTGGGTTCCTTTTGGTTACTCGACTTTTTGACAGTTTTTGGTTGACTAAGATTTCTTTAAGTCTCGAGTTCAGGAGAGTGGCGCTTCCAGCACCAAATACCCACTGGACTCATCGATTCTATTTTGAGACATGAGTGGTTTTTTTGGTGATGAGGTCAGGATTCAAACTCCTACCTGGAGTGCTGGGGGGTGATTTTCCCAAAACGGTGTTTCACTCTCCTTCCACGCAAATGCGGGTACACTTCATCATAAATATAGCCGTCCTAATCCTCAAGCCATTAGTGTAATTGGTAGGCCTATATAAGCGTATAACCGAACGGGTTTTGAAAATCTAAATCGGTGACCTGGCGGTCTAGGGGTAAGGTGTCAGACTTCTGTACTGGCGGCCAGGGTTCAATCCTCGGTCCCAGCACAGATTTACCTGATTACCAAACCTTTCCTTCACCTCTGACAAGATATCTTGTGAATGTGGGGAATACCAGGTCTCCACCGTGGTTCGGATTCCACGTTAAAATGTAGGTCCTCCATTTCATCTCACAATCACCCTACCATTATCAATCACCCTACCATTACACATTAGCGTAAGTACGTATAACCCGAACGGGTAGTAAGACGCGGTGCTAATAATAATAATAAAATCTAAATGTTTGAAAGAACGTAACTACGCAGCTCGACATTAATTTTACTCTACAAAGACAAATGTTTTCCTGCACGCTTCAAAATATACGTCACTGAGGCATGGTAACCAGCATATAATGGATACGCCCTTGAGCTAAATTCAGCAAAGAAAAATATTCAGCGGCATACTATTTATTCAAACAACAATGATTATAAACTAACTAATAGCCAATCGGATTCCAGATTGTAGCTTCCTGACGCAAACGAGAGTATTTAAATCACCTTCAAACTATTCCTCAACCGTAATTGGACATGGGACCATTAGGAAATAGAGTTAGAATTCAGCTAAGAATTGAAGATATTTTTTTTATTTTGATCCTCTTTTTAAAATAAGTGGGATCATATTTTTTACTTGCGGTATTGGCAAAACTGCCTATCAGCTCATCTATTAGGTGACCATCAAACAAAATTAAGATTCTCGTTCGTGTGCACATGTTTATTTTCAAGACCGCCCTCAATTTTCCTCACTACCCTCCTCCTCAGATACCAGTGCATTGACAACCCTCACACTAATTTTCAGTTTTTTTTTGTACCATCAATCTATGCTTCCAGCGTTCCATTGATTTTTGTATAAAATAAAAAAAGAGACTAGAAAAAAAACACTTTTTTTAGATCATTTTATGTTCATCCCATCAAATGTAGGGCATGCGGGGTGAGGGGGATTTTATGAACTACCAAAAGGGGCGTCAGATTAAAAATTTTGGGAGCCACCAGTCTTGGTAGAATGTTTGTTACAATTATTTTTTGTAGCACCGCGTCCCACTGACCGTTCGGGTTATACGTTCACTAATTTACACTAATGTTTTAGGGATGAAGAAGGTAGAATGTACTTGTACTTGCGTGGAGGGAGAGTCTACAAACTATTTAAGGAAAACCACCTTCAGTACAACCGACCGGGATTCGAACCCCGATCTCCCCTTTATCGGCAGTCCGGTATATTGCGTGAGTGACGCCTTAAACCAGGGATGGGAAGTCTTTTGCCAGTGGATTACTCATAAGGCCGCAAACTTCACGTAGGGTAGATTTTGCCAAAATATGATAGTGCGTCAAACATAGGTAAGAGTGGTTAATTTGTTTTGACATTATGCTATATAAATAACAATTTTATTTAATTTCACTAATTAAAATACACGCCGTTTTAGAAGGTATCAACTATAAACGATGAAGATACGTAACTGACAAAATAAAAGGTCACATTGAACACCTCGAAAGACCTCAGGCTACCCATCCCTGCCTTCGACCATTCGATAGAACGTTAATATCCATCGCAAATATCTCTTCGTCATTTCTGATGTCCTGTTATCTAGCGCACATCTACCGTCCAACTTTAATAGAAAGAGCCTTCCTTCCTTATCTGACAGCTGGCAAAGTTAGTAGATTATCTATCTACTTTCAAGTATTTATATATCAGTCATGTGATCATCCACCGTCATTTTCGATAGATATCATCAATACCCATAAAACTCGCTTCTGTGGCCGCGTGGTCTCACGCGCTACTCTCGCAATAGGTTAGACTGCCGATGAAGGAGAGATCGAGGTTCGAATCTCGGTCGGTTGTACTGAAGCTGTTTTTTTTTCCGAAATAGTTTTCCACTCTTCCTCCATGGAAATGCAGGAAAATTAAATCCGAACGGGTAGTAAGACACGGTAATTAAAAAAATACCTATAAAATAATAATAATAATATATCAATGTTAAGCACAAAAAAAAGTTGTTACTTTCTAAATGGCTGTTCCTATGAAAATTGGAATGTAGCTTTGCCATTGTTTGGTTACTTGAGGATCTGCAGATATATATCCTCCAAACGACTCCTATCACTCAATAAAAATATAAGAGACAAACCATAAAAAAACTGATATCCTTGCAAAACAAGCAAAGAGGTGCGTGCGTACACTCGTGTTAAAAAAAAGGGGGCACTGTATTCGGTCAGAAGAAAAATGTCGCACTATATAATTATTGACACTTCTAAATTTTAATAAAAAATAGAAGTCCGAGATGGAATGTCTACAAATCGCAAGCACTGTGGTTTGGTAATCGATCATTAGAAATTAAATAGATAGTGACACTTTTCAATATGGTGACTAGATAAAAAAACACAGGATAAGAAACTATGACTCATAAAAAAAATCACGTACTTTTGGGCGTAATTTGCGATATTAGAAGATGAAACATTGGCACCACACGACGGAAATTATGTCGAACCAAAACTTACCAACGATATATTAGGGCCTATTACTTTACACTCAATAATATGGTGAAAGCGACTATAGTGGAGCACCCCCTCCCCAAAAAAATAACCCAATATATTTACACTTCATTCACCGAACCCGAATACGACCCACGCATAGCAACAATCCTTCTGCGACTGCGCGTCTCTGTACGACTTCTGTCATTTTCACCTCCCCTACTTCCTCTCAAAACCCCTTTCTCCGTCCCCCCCCTCCCTCACCTAGAGAGAATACTACAGCGGCCGCTAGCAAGGTAAATACACTCCGCTCAGGTAGGTCAGAATGGAAAACGCTCTCGCTTGCTGTAGTGCTGTCTCTGTCCCACTTGCGACACCTGTTGCTGATAACACCAGGACGGCAGGGAACAGGGGGGAGGGGGGGGGGCGGCAAGAGATGCTCCCAAAGCAGTAGTGCTGTG
>CABFOW010000315.1:197940-225486 GCA_902141385.1 Timema californicum | reverse complement strand
AAAAAAATAAAAATTCACGTTATCCCCCCCCCCCCCCCCCCCGCGCGTTCACAACAATGCCCTTCGCCCCTGCACGTACTGTAAGACGACGGTTGTGCTGAGGCCTTGCCCGTCCGAGAGCGTCAGGGACACGGGAACTGGGAAGGAGTCACGGAGGAAGACTTCCCGACTGAAACAATGCGCACATCGACCGAACACACACGTAGTATGGTAGACGACAAGACTTTGCTATATTCACATAGGGCATAGGAGGTGGGGATTGGTTTATATATTCATGCAAAAACACATAGCTAATAGTAAATAGTTCATAACGTGCAGTGCACAGTTCACAAGAAAAGTACAATGGTGTATAATGTAACGTAATGTTTTTAAGTCTTACTTAAATCGAGTGTCTTTCATTCATAGGAAATGGCGTAATATCTCTTTATTACAAGATAAGGTCTCTAAAAATAATTATATAAAGAGTTTGTTGGAATAACAACGTTAATTAAACTATATTTTCAAACATGAGTTACTTAACTTTAACCTAATTTCAGTTTTGTCTGTACTACTAAATTATATATATATTTTAGAGTACAGTTGATCTACTTCTCAGTAACAAAGTGAAAAATTTAATATTTCGCCTTTATTTTCCATTATTTCTATATTTTAGAGGTATTGTATTAAATTTAGGAGCACTATCTAATAGATTTACATTTAAAAACTTTTAGAATTAATTTATAGAAATTTTGATCAATTAAATCTTATTAAGCGAGGCCAAAACAAATAAAATTCGTTAATAACAAATAAGTATAGCTACCACGAGATGTTCCAAACACGAACATAGAAGCTAATTTCCGTCTGCTACGTATACTGGAGTTTAATTGGCTAGAACTTCTAGCATTACCATTGGCTGACACGTCTCAAGTATAATGATTATTATCAGCTATACCACACTCATGAGCGTGAGGAGATTTTTTGTTGCTCGGGAGGGGGTCAAAATCTTAAGCTAAGTTACGGCATAATGTTAAGACTCACTATTAAACCCTAGGAAAAAAACCCATTGTTACTTTATACAGTAGCAGTGGGACTTTATTTGTATGAGAGGGGAAGAGGGGGGAATGAAGTAACCAAAAATATTTTTAGGGGCTTTCTATTTTCTAGCCCCCTCATCCTCTCCTCCAGTCAATGTTAGAGAATTGAGTGATATTAAAAGCTATTTTTAGGATCCTCGTTTGGAGAGTTTTTTGAAAATTATACTCTTAACCGCTATTCATTTCATTCTTCCCCCATAATTTAAAAAAAAAATCTGATACTATTAGTGGCTATTACTTTGAGGGAGGTATTTGACGCGCACTTTCTAATTATTTCAACGCACGACTTACAGTTATATGAAAGGATGAAAGAATCTTTAGTTACGGACCTGAGTATATTTTTCTGCTAAATTAAAATTCGCAATCCTATTTGAAGGGGCCGGAGCAAAAGCATGATAGCCCTCATTTTATGGAAAGAAAAAAATGTTAGCAGTGATTTTTGGTAGATTACCTCTTTAAATAGGTATTATTATTATTATTATTATTATTATTATTATCACCGCGTCTTACTACCCGTTCGGGTTGTACACACTTGCGCTCATGTGAAATGGTAGGGTGATTGTGAGATTGAAATGGAGGACCTACAGTTTAACGTGGGATCCGAACCACGGCGGAGGCCTGGCATTCCCCACATTCACAAGATGTCTTGTCGGGTGTGTAGGGAGGGTTTGGTAATCAGATAAATCTGTGCCGGGACCGAGGATTGAACCCCGAACCCCCAGCACAGTAGTCTGACACTTTACCTATAGAACGACAGGTCACCTCCCTTTAAAATAGGTACAAGTTGTTTGTTAAATCATTCATGACCTTAAGGAGAGCTACCTAATATCGACGAAGATTAAAAAAAATAATAGATTTTAGGATTTCGTAGAAGATTAAATAGTGAAAATATCCCAACTAAAACTATGGGGGCTATCATGTTTTTGTCGTGAAATGTTATTAATATAGAAAGCAAAAAAAAAGTTTGTATTTTTTAAAGTTCAATTCTTACCACAGTTCTACTATATATTTTTTTCTCTAATGTTCTATAAAGTTGGAAGATACACCCCCGCAAGCATTTCTTGTTTTGTTACGTCTATGGATCAGTCGGACGAAGCTAGGGCAGCAACTTCCACCTATTATACCTGCTCCGTTCTAGGGCTTCTAGTTCCTTTCATAATCCTGACCCAACGTCCGAAAAGAAAAAAAAGGGACAAAGGAACGGGGGGGGAAAAAACCAGGATAGAATAAAAGTACAGCCTTCCCACTAACAATTGACGGTATTTTTTGACAAAACTTCACAAAGGAGTACAAGAAACAGACCCCAGGAGGGCGAGGGGGGGGGGCGGTACTTGGGACGAGCTGCAAGCGTACATAGTCCCCCACGTTATTTAAAGGCCCCCTACACGCTTAATATTATTGTACCATAATATTGTACGTGTAGGGGTAATATTGAAGGTATGGGCAATATAATGAGGAATAGTCAAAGTTTTTGATATCTATTGAAACTACGTCAATCTATTGAAGCTTTGTCAATAGTATTGCCCCTTGTAAGGCGATTATCGCGCAATATAGCCGTCAGTTTACGATCGTCCTCTAGGGGTTCTGTTTCCTCTAACTTAAAATACCGGCAATGTCCGTTTCGGTCTAGGGTCGAATCATTTTCACACAATATATCGACCAAATAATATTGAGCGTGTAAGGGGGGCCTTGCAATGCATCATGGGTAAACTTAAAGTGTATTAATTACTGTGCAGATTCTGCTTTCTATTTTTCGGCGAGCTTGTGATCAAGCTTTACATGGAGTAGGAAGAACAATAAAAAAAAGTACGAAGTAAAAAGCGTTTCATGGTTTATGGATTACCCCTTGTCTGCCCTTTTTAAGTTTTCATAGCACACAATGAGTAATGTCGAGCGTAAAGATAAGACACACGTATGACCTTAGCCTGTCTACTACTTATATATTGCAACACATCCCTGAGTGAACAGTTTTCCGTCTGGCAGGTTGCGGGAGAAATGTAAACTGTGTGAAATCTACAAGGCCGTATGTAGTCAAGGTGGGGTTTTGGGGGGTTCACCCCCCTCTTGAAATTTAACAAAATATATGGTTAAGGCTTTAATTATGGTTCAAACCATATCAAAAATTAAGGCAAAAGTAAAAATTAGGGTGCTGTGTTACCATAAATAGCACTTCAGATAACTTCTAAAGGTGTTTAATATTTAGAATTTGTTGTAGCCTCCGGCAATTGGGGGATGTGCCCACCAACCCCCCTCCCCTTCCTTAAATTATTGGCTGGCTACTGACTTGGAAATCTAAATTGGTATCAAATGTCCAATAATATGACAACAGTTTAATTGGGTCATGATAGCTTTATCTGAGTACCGTTACTGATAGATAAAGCTTGTGAGTCATAGTAACAAACAACCGGGTCATGACCCACCCCAGGGAGGGTAAGCAGACAAAGGCATCAGTCTTATCTTGTCTGGTTTGCAAGTGACGGTGGGTTTTTTTTAATCACCGAGTCTTACTTCATGTTCAGGTTATGCATCATACTTACTAATTACGCTAATCAGTTAGAGATGAGGAAGTTTGAATATAGAGGAAGTTCACACGCATTTGCGTGGAGGGAGAGCGGAAAACCATTTTTGGAATAAAACCTCAGTACACCCCAAGAGATTCGAGCCCCAATCTCCCTATCATTGGCATTCTAATCTGACACGAGAGTGACGCCTTTGACCATGCGGCCACCAAAGCGGGTGAGGTCGGTTTTAGAATCCCGGCCTACTTACAGAAGCCCCATGGCTTCTTTGGTGTTAACTGAGAGCTGACAGCTCCCAGCTGACTTCTGACAGTCAACATTTAGGTATAATACCTAAATTTTGACCACCAGAAGTGACAGTTGCTAAACACATGTTTTTGTCGATCATATGGTTCGGCGTACGGATACATAATTTGGTCTGGTAGCTTTTCAAAGCTTTTAGCTGTCAGTCAGCACCAAAGAAGCCATGGGGCTACTGTAGTTTGTTTTCCNAAATGGAAGTCCCATTTCCCTTAAATTAGTTTAGGTTTCAGCCCAACTATGTTAATAATCCAGGCAGGTGTTAAGATGCAGTGCACTTTAAAAAAACCCTTTTTATCTTGGGTTGTGATTTGTTGGGTTCTGTATTGTAAGTTAATTGTTTACTATCCCCAAGTGCTTGCCTAATCCATGAACTTGGCGAGTTTTTTATTTGGTTTGTCCATCTCTACCATCCGTTCAGTTCTCTGATGACAATGACCAGCTATAATAAAATTATCGTAGACTATCAGCAAAGGAAGGGTACAGTCCGATTTCCATAGAAAGACAGTTAGAAAATATACTAGATCTACTTCCACGTGTAGTACTCACTGGGTCTAATTTCACGTGTAGTACTCACTAGATCTACTTCCATGTGTAGTACTCACTAGATCTACTTCCACGTGTAGTACTCACTAGATCTACTTCCATGTGTAGTACTCACTAGATCTACTTCCACGTGTAGTACTCACTAGATCTACTTCCACGTGTAGTACTCACTAGATCTACTTCCACGTGTAGTACTCACTAAATCTACCTCCACGTGTAGTATTCAATAGACCTACTTCCACATGTAATACTCAAAGTTCAAGTAATGTGATCTGCATCTATCCCTAATGATAGCTATTATCATTTCATTTCAATTTACTAGAGGTATTTAACATGCACTTTCTAAACCAATTGATTGATCAGCACATGACTTATAAGTTTAAACTAACTTAAATCTAGAACAGACACAAACAACATCCAGCCTCCAGCCGTTAATTCATCACTGTGAAAAGGTTAACCTACATTTCACTAATGATGGATTTTTCGACCATGCTAGGAAACAAACTTGGGACCCTTAGTTCAGTAGACAGACGAGCTACCAACTGAATAATGACCGCAAAATGTTTTGGATTTAGTTAACCGTCCTTCCTATGAAGATTGGATCGTATTTCCAGCATAAATTGGAATCTGTTTACCCAGCAAGGCTTATAATGCTCTTAAAATTCATTTTGACTGATTAGTTAACAGCAATGCAACTATATCTTACACTTCAAGGTATCGGAACCTATCAAGTCGAGTCATTGTCCACAGGTGTGACAGGTAAAATTGTCTCGGTCTCAATGAGTTCGAATTACATACCCAGGCTCTAGGGTGAAGATTTTTTTTTATTCTGGTTGGGTGAATTTGAGGTTATCTCCCAAATTGTAGTTTTTAATATGGGTATACTTTCTCCAGACAAATATTGGGCACTCCCCTTTGAAATTAACTAATTCATTTTCCGTTAAAAATTATTAACTTCAGATAAACTGAATGCATTTAGACACATGGGCTGGTATGTAAGAACGAAGCTGAGTGGGACAGTAGTAGAGTGAATGGACTAGTAAAGAAAAAAATAATGTTAGTGGGCCAGTAGTGTGCCCGGGACTGATCTAATGCTCCACCACGTTATTACACCCCTTCTTGGGACAATTAATCACCGCACTTAACAAGCAAATCCACCACAACTGTCACATGCAAATTAGTGACCCAGTGAGCTTTTTCTTGCATATTTTATGGTCCAGAGGCCTAATGTGACGTAAAAATACAGCAAACCAGTGTGTGGTTAATATTTATTCATCGCCTTTAAAGTAAGTTTAGTTTATAATCAAATAAAAATTGAAAACATTATGAGTAAAGTGTGTAGGTATTTAATAAACTAGAGAGCCAGCTTTACGAGTTTAAAATGAATTGGGGGTTAACAGGTGAACTAAAGGAAAGTGAGTTAAAGAACCACTTTCTATATATTTATTTGTGGCATCATTTCAATAAATAAATTTAAAATAATTCCTAGTTGTAAAGAGAGTAAGACAATGATGAAGTAAACCACAGTCTTAGCTAGTTTTAAAATTAAACACTTGGAGAGAACCTTCTGTGATCATGACTTTTTATGGATGAGAAACTGGTAGGCACTACACAAGGCCAGATCTTACCTGTACAAAGCTCGTACCTGTCATTATGGAATGCAAGACCACTACCAACTCAATGACTCACACCATTACTATAAACTATGATTTGTAATACATGACAGCCAAGAATGGAATTTGAATCATCCAGCCAACCAACATGAATCTATTTTAAGAGATATAAGCCTAATCTTAAGTCTTAAAAGTGAATGAAATACTATTTTCTACAAACATAATGAAAGGTAACTCACAAGTTTGGCAAGCCTGATTTTATTCTTCAACCCACCTTAAATGTTTTATTGCAGCCTTAGAATATAAAAAAAAATGTGCGTAACTAACCTTTCCCGAAGCTTTCTTGTAACGGAGGGTTGCTTGTCGAATAAGATCTCTCACCAAAATATCTCCGATTCCACACGGAACGACAACCCGAACAGATCCAAAACATACGGTGACCTTCATAATAGGTATAATAAAGGAATGTATTCGGGCAGCCACGAGAAAAAACAATACTTGACAAGACGATTTAAATCACTAATCGGTAATATTTTCGTCATGTCACTAGTTTACCGAACAAAACACGCACATAATTACTCGTTCAAGGGGTATTAAACCTCCTTACAATGATAGCACAAGCCCCAAAAACCACACCAAACACGCAGCAAGTGTCTCTCGGCATTGCGTTTGGAATTTATGTTTGCTCGAACGTTTTGAGTCACCGAAAAACTTTATTCATTCCACTCACGGTGACGTATCGCACACTACGTATAAATGTAAGACACTGCATTACCAAAGAACAGGTATTTATTGTTATTGTTTACATGTAAACAAGAATTTTCACTTACGCTTCATCTTCCATTTACTTTGTTTCGATTGTCTGTTGTTTTGTTCGTTATTTTTTTTGGCTCGCAAATCCCTATACAAGCTCACACCTCTTAAAATCGGCAGCTGCCTTCATGAAGGGCTGCCAATATCACACGTCGAAATCAAAAGCTGTTCACAATCTGCCTATAGGCGATATTTAAAACAAAAACTTTTCCGCTCGTACACAAATTAAATTCGATTATTCACTTTAACCTACGACGGTAAACGTCAGAATTAATATAATCCAAATGTGAATAAAGGGAAATATAATGTTAAATTTAGTAAAGTCCTTTGTCAAACGACCCTGGGTGCAAACTATTATGATTCTTTTTAAAATCTAATCTAAGGGAAGAATAATGGGGGAGTTTATATGTCAAAAATGAAAACTTCTACAGTGTTACATATCAAAATCGAATGGAATTTTTTTTATGTAGTCTCACTACTAGTGTGTACTAGCATTAAGTGTATAGCAGACGTATATCTACAACGTATGTTGGTTATATTGTAGACCAATTTGAACACAAAATAACCATCCTTTGTTGACAATTATTTGTATTCTGTATGTTAACCAAGAATTCCAGATTGTTGAGTTTTGAATGTTTGATTTTGACCCGGTCAGAAGAAAATTAATATATAAAGAATAATAAGAATTTTAAAAACGGAGAAAATATTTGATTTCAGCAACAATGCTTAATTTATTCTTCTTCTACTAAGCTGATTTGTCTCATACATCCATAGGGTGTAGATTTGCCCCTCCTCTAGATATATTTCACAACCCTATGATTTTATCCATTATAAAGCTGGCCTTGCACAATTATATTTTTTTTTAAATTACAAAGTTTTAGTGCCTCACTAACGATAATTATAAATCATTAAGATGATACAAAGCCATCAAATCCTGAGTAAGATCAAACTCTGCACTCATATTTGGGACAAAATATGAGTATTTAAATAAACTAGAGTTAAAATTCACATACAAATTAATTTGAATACCCGCTTTGGTGGCCACATGGTCTAAAAGTACTATTCTTGGAATAGATTAAACCACAAATCACAGAGATTGTGGTTCAAACCTGGTCATGTGTTATTTCCTTGACGATTTCCCATACACTATACAAATGTGGGTACAATTCCTCTAAGCTCAACCTTCATCTCTAACCCATTAATCTAATTAGTACACTGTTAGTGTACAACTCAAATGAGTAATGAGACGCGATGCTAAGTAAAATTTTAAAGTTTTTTGCTACTATAGTTTGAATATGTAGATTTCTATTGTTTTTTAATGAAGTTTCATAACAAGTCTTAATAATACTTACTGAATGATGCCTTAAAAGTATCGAATTATTTAAAATGATTATAAATTTGTGTCATTTTTCTAACATTCTATTATAGTTATTTAATTACATATTCTATTTTGCTTGATGCTCTTTAAAACACACACACACACACTTTTTATTTGAGGTAGTTGACATGCACTTTCTGAACCAACCGATTATAACAGCACACAATAATTTCTATGAGCGAGAGCAAAAGAGCTTACAAATTGTATTTGGAAAGGTATTTTCACATACCTTACAGGGGGTTGTTTCACACGCCACAATCACAACCGGCTGGGTTTGAACTCACGAACATGGGACCTGAGGTAAGCACTTTACCTCAGGACCACTGAGGCAAGTCTTCATACATATAAACAGTTAAGAGACGCACATAGGTCTAGGGAGGGATTTAGGCCCCCCTGTGGCACACCTATGATAAATAATTGTCACTGAGCCAGTTTCATAGTCAAGCTTAGTACGCCTCAAGTGCGGCGCTACACTAAGTACAAGACGACACCTACCTAGACCAGAATGGAATGGGCCAGTTTCCTACGCGAGAACGGCCCATTCCATTCAAGTTTAAGAGAGGCGTACTAAATTTGACTATGAAACTGGCCCTAAGGTTTAAACCAGCAAGTAAATAAACCTAAAGTTGCTCACACATAAAATAGACCAATGTCATCGTTAATGTGTTGAAAATATTTTAAAACACAAAAGTTATAAACAAATAATACTAAAGTGGGAAATTTTTATTGAGCTTCCAAACATGTGAACAATTAATTATTTTAACTCTAATACATTTCTTACATAGAAAATAATTGAAAAATAACAAAATAATTTACAATTGCAGTCTATGAAACAAGAATGTTCAATACTTTGGATCACTACTGAAGTCACAACTTTATTCTTCGTGTATGTTGAAGAGCTTGGCCACTTCGTTTAAATCTTTGTACTTCTTACCGTCCTTCAATACCTGGAAAATATATATTAAAAAATAAAACATAATATTGATAACTATAGAGCTTGAATATTCTACCACAATATTGTTATACAATTTTTACTACAACTTACAGCTATTGACATAAATATGGGTGCTAAATTGTTGAAAAATAATGTAAAAACATTTGGTTTAAATTAGGAGGGATAGCCAGCACACTTAGCTTGGTGATAATGGGGTAGAAATTGTTTAGATAGAACATTATAACACACAAACACATTTTTAAGGACAAGCTTTCACTGTCACAGATAGCTTCATCGTGTCAGGTCTATCTAAACAGTTTCTACCCCAGTGTCACCAAGGTAAGTGTGCTGGTTATCCCTCCTAATTTAAACCATGATTTAGTACAAGACACAATGTAATATGTCTCAGTTAAGAAGATGGGAACTGGTACATCAATGGATCACAAAGTCTAGAAAACCACCCAACCTAAGTGTTCGCTCATTTCTACCCAGAGACTACACCAGCACCACCTACCATCCACACAGTAAATGACAAACTTTCAGGGAATTTAATCTTCATCAGAGAAGTTTTCATCCTTTCCAATCAAGTTGGCATCATTGAAGACAACATCCTCTTCAGTCTAATTACTACTACTTCCTGAGGAAGGTGCTTTAATAACATCGAAATATTGAAGTCTGTGTAAATTTGTGTTAGTGTCTTTTCTTTTATTTGTGTTCTACTTTTTTCCTAATACTTTATCATTTTATTCATTACTAAATGTTTTTGCTCAATGCACTTTTTTCATACATATTAAAAACCATGATTTAGGTAAGTGTGCTGGTTATCCCTCCTAATTTAAACCATGATTTAGCCTAGTGCTCTATTCCAAATAAATGTAAAAACATTTGGGGATTTTAAACAAATCTGTTACACAAAAAATGCTCCAATTAGATATTTTTTCATATTACAGGAGAAATAGGGATTAGGATGTCTGGGAAATAAATGGGGTACAAGGAATACAAGAGAGAGAAGAAAAAGCAGGTCTGATTTGGGAAATATTTGTATCCCAGGAAGATTGTGATTGAGATTTCAGAGTTGCACATTGTTTGGTGTGTTTTTAGTGTCTTTTCAAATGAAAAAGGAATATTTTCAAAACTTCAAAACAATGTACAACTGTGGAAGTTTGAAGAAGTGTAAAGGTGTGAGAAGAGAGAAGTGTGTTTTTCTATCTAGATCTAACCTAACTTTTACATTCAGGTCGAATTCATTCACTATAATTTACTTTACAATATTGTATAGGGAAACCAAGAAAGAGATGGGAGGAGCAGATAGCAAGTGAGATGGATCAACTAAACATTTGTAGCGTGAATATTGCTGTATATTACTCATGTGAAAAATACTTACTTGCACACCCCCTAAATATAAATGGCGAGTTTCATAAATGTGGTAATACAATACAAAATGACAAACCAACCTGTCGCGCCACTGACATACGGTTGAATACATTCCACAAGACAATCCCGACTACAATGTCATCTCGTAGATAAAATATCACACCCTTCCCGTAATCTTCACCGTCCTTTGGTGCCGTTGGTGGCTTTTTAGCGGGCTGAACTGGCGGTGCTTTCTGGAAATGAAAGAAAACATTAGGTAAGAAATTTAAATAGTGTTTCACCATCCCTCATGATTCAATAATAGTTTATAATACTGCTTCAAGCTACTTTTAAAACTCACCGCTTCCATTTTCGCCCTGTTTCCCTCATCGGTGGCCGTCACCACAGCTTTAGGGGTATCCTTGTCTGTGGCCTTGGCAAACACCCCGACAGTTGGAAGGGCAGCATCCACAATGCCAATGGCTTCATAACCGACATCTGGTCCCAAGTCCGACCAGAACATGGATTGGTGCCAGTATGGCTTGCCTAAAAATAAAAAAATACAATAATTATAATAAATATAAACAAACTAATATAGGTGTGCCAACCTTCGAAAGGTCAAATCTCTTTTGCTTTTACTTCAATGCCTACAATATTCTTTGCATCTTCGATACCATTTGAAGGAAGAAAACCACTTTGATATATTAAGAACAAATATGAGATATCTTACAAAATTGACATAATTCATTATAAAATAATTATTTTTTGAATAGCTTTTAAACAATATTTTAACACCAGATAATTAAATAGTCTATAAAATAATATAAGCTACCTGCAATTAAAGGATACTTTAAATATAAAAGTAAAATTATGTAACAAAAACTGTAGAGCTTCAGCTTCAATTCTGCATTGCATGTTTAAAGCATCACATTTAAAAACAGAGTGCACATTTCTACTAACTAGAAACGCATGAAAAAAAGGTGTTTTTTTGTGGTTATGCAGAGGTAGAGGCTAAGGTATGCTAAGTAATTTCCTGTCTATAGTTAAAATTCTGCCGAGGAATTAAAAACTTCCAAGTGTTCCAACTTTACTGTCTTTGAATACCTGCTCCTGTCATGTTCTCCCCAGCAAGGCGACCAGACACCACCGCGTGGTCGTGATGTTCCACGCGTCGTCTTCCCAACTGAGTATCGTAGAAACACGTACAATCCCCTGCCTGAAGACAAACAATTCACAATACAGAATGTGCGAGTACTCGGAAAATTCAAGTTTTAGTAGTTGGATGAATTCAACAATTTTTACAAAACTCAAAAAAATTTAATTACAAGGAGTTCTTGATTTATAACCCAAACTAAAATAAATTACCCTTTAAAAGGCCACCATATGTGTGATTATGAAAACCTCATTTACCCACTGGAATGCAACCAATGCCAAGCAAAATAATTGGTCTCAAACCAGAAACACCAAGAATGAGAATGAATGGTAATTAACATGAAACAAAAATAAAGATAACCAGCAAGATCACATGCTGAAACCCATAGCCTGAACTTTTATCAGTGTTACACTACTAAAGTGCTTAAATATCTCAACGAAGAATTTACAACCGTTCACAACTAAAGATATGGAAACCGGCCCATCAATATCTCGCCCAATTCAAACAAGCCCCTTAACTTAACCCAATCTCTCTCCTTCCTACCTACCTACCGGCACATGTATTATTTTTTCAATGTTGCAATAATAATAAAAATAATCATAATAACGATATAATCCAACATCTTAGCTCAGTTGGTAGCATGTCTGTCTACCGAGTTAAGGGTCTCGGGTTGGATTCCCGCCATGGCCGAAAAATATATCATTGGTGAAATGTGGGTTGACCCTTTCACAGTGATGAATTAATGGCAGGGGACTGGATGTTGTGCCTGTCCTATTCTTAAGTTATATTATAAGGCATATGAAGCTATGACAGGTCTAGCAGGCCGGTAATGGAAAATATATGGCTTGAATAAAAAACTGAACCAGGCCACAGGCTGGAAACAGTAATGGATGTAAAGTAAAATTATATGAAATAATAACAATAATAATGATTCAAAACTTTTAGTTTTATAGCTATTTATTTAATCCAAGTACTGTCATCTATAGAGTTGAATGCAATCATAACTGAAAGACAGTCAACCTTGAAATCCAACCAAGATCAGTTTTCTCTTTTGACCTGATGAAGCTGTCTGTGACCAGTGAAAGATAATCCTCCAATGAGTGTTTTTTATCTATATTGATTTATCAAAACATTTTTTGGTGCAAAAAAAATCAAATGATGCTCCAGTAAAATATGTGGTAAAATTTTCTTAAAAAACATGGTGTCCTAAATGCCTTGAATATCTGTCAAGGTTGTCCTGGAATTTAATGACAACTTTTTCTCTTCATTTAGAAAGTTTGTCATCTAATGCCGCTATGCTCATGACAGATATTCAACCACTGTTGATATCACCATGTGAAGAAAATTAAACTATTTGTTTGTACTGAAGCAATATTTGATTTATTTTGACCAAATGAATGTTTTGCCATAAAAATGGCAAAAAAATTACCTTTTCTCGAATTTTCTACACCCCCTACTTAAAAATTCATGCTTGTGTTTATGATTTATGCATTTAATTCCATGGTATCAGCCTACAAGCGAGCTATACAGACTGAACGACTGCTGTTGTTAGCGATGATATTGCCAACATTTACGAATATAGTGTCACATGGTCAGCATGATCCCACTGGCCATAAACCATAGCTGCTACTAATTTGTCCTGATGATGTTGAATGTGACCCCTTTCCAAACCCACTGCTTCACAAATAAATTTTGGAGGCGTCAGGGACCGAACTCAGGACTTCTAGACAGGAACTCTATAAACACTTAGACCATAGAGGCGGTCTTGAAATATTTCCAAAACAATATTGCTCTATATAACTCAAACTAGAATAAAACTCGACTAGAAATGACAGTCTACTTGCACACGCCTATAATACCATTAACATAAATAGTGTACGCACATGTGGCCTTAACCAAGAGTGATGAAAAAAAAATATTCTGTATTATAGGCTCCACTTACAATCCATAGGTGGGAGCGTGCCATGAGTTCAGCATTGACCAAATAGCCTCCAAAGTCTTCATCTATTTCAAGCCCCGATTCCTCAGCCAGTTCTGTGTTGGGGTCCACTCCAATCGCCACTATTACCTGCTGGGCCTTAACCTGACAAAACAAACACACACGAGAGATATTTGAGGATTGTTCTTAGCACAGAGTCTTCCTACCTGTTCGAGTTATAAGTATATGTACTAATTATGCTAATATGTAAGGTATGCTGAAGGTTGAATTTAGAGGAATTTAGCTCATATTTGAGTGCAGGAAGAGTGAAAACTATTTAGGAATAACCACCCTCAGTACACCTGACCAGGATCAAACCCAGATCTCCCTGTTATTCCGTTGCGAGAGTAGCACCTTACACATATGGCCAACGAAACAGGTTTGAGGAAATGAATTTGTATTTTAATGTGTTTCATGAATTAAAAAAAAAATTATAGTAAATTCTAATAAAGTGCAAGCAAGTCCTGTATAAGGTTTAATTCGTACACATAGTTATAATCAAATTTTCACAGGAAGAACTCTATCTGAAAACTATAAAAGTTACTAGAAACAGTTTCAAGTATTCATACAGTCAAATATTAAGTCATCTGAAGCACAGCTGTCATTTTTGACAGATATTATCAATACCTATAAAATAACACAATACAATTTTAAAATGTCGATTTTGGCCACAAAAAAAGAAGAGTATTTTCTAAAATGTTCTTCACTTCCTACCAAAATCCTACTGTACATATATGTCAGAAACCTGAAGATAGGATACAAGAGAGACAAGGAAGGTTGAGGCAATTGTAATGAGGTTTTAGAAGAGCAAGTTAGCGGGACCCCAGAAAAAATAGTATTAGAAATGAAGTTGTTCAAGCTAGAGTTGTACTACAGGGGGTACATGAGATAGTAGAGGAAGCAAGGGTGAAATGTAGGTCTGTGCGGGATCCCAATGGATGAGAGAAATGGAAAATTGGATGTTCCTTAAAACTCAGTGGGTAAAATTACTACCCTGTTTTTAAGAATCGGTGAGTAAAATGCCAATCCTCATCCTACCGATTATGCCATAATCGTTATTGGTCCAGTACTAAAATGTATTCTTCAAACCTATAAATGCTATCAAATTATATTTTTTCTCACTTTTCTGAATCAATTCAAACATATTTTTACATCTACTTATACATTTAACTTATTAGAAACTACAAATTTGATTCCTTTCTGATCAAATTGCCATTAAATTCTAATTTCATCAAAAATAATATTTTTTATTAGAATTAATAAGAGAACTTAGTTTGTACTAAACTAATAAAGCTGAAAAAGCAATCTAAGCCTAAAGTGGAAAATTGTTTTCAAAATTTCTCCCCCCCCCCCTCCCCATTCCCATAAAGTGAAAATGTCCTGAAATCAAAACGTTATTCCCGCAAAGGCCTAGTGAGATGGTATGGACATGTAATGAGAATGGAAAAGGAATGAATCCCAATGAGAATTATAAAGATTAAGTACGTAGGGGTGACCTGGCGGTCTAGGGGTAAGGTGTCAGACTTCTATGCTGGTGGCCGGGGTTCAATCCTCGGTCCTGGCACAGATTTATCCGATTACCAAACCCTTCCTTCACCTCTGACAAGACATCTTGTAACTGTGAGGAATGCCAGGCCTCCACCGTGGTTCGGATTCCACGTTTAAACTGTAGGTCCTCCATTTCATCTCGCAATCACCCTATCATTACACATTAGCGTAAGTGTGTATAACCCGAACGGGTAGTAAGACGCGGTGATGATGATGATGATAATAATAATAATAAGTACGTAGGGAAAAGACTGCTAGGGAAACAAGATAGAGATGGGAGGGGCGGATAACAGAGTGTGTGCAAGTAAGAGGAGAAGAAACTGACCAAACCACAGGCTGGAAACAGGTCAGGATGAAGATGACTTGCAACTAACTCTCTTCCACAAATCATTTTACTAGCACACTGATTACAGGATTTTATCTTGTAGTTGTACCTTTTCCCCGTTGTTGAGCGTGAGTATGAGTGTGTTCCTCTCAATGTTGACATCCTCCACCTCTGTGTTGTTGATAACATTCACCCCCTCATCCTTCACTCTCTCCGTGGTCCACTGGCTGAGATATTCAGGCAGGATCTTGGCCATGTTGCCTGACTCGCGATAGATCTGGTGTACACGCATTTGGGTTTTTCTTCCTATGCACATGGAGTATATGAAAAATAAAAAGTACTATTATAGTAAAAATACTAGATTAACTGATGTTTGGGTCAAACCTTCATCATAAGATACAAACATAACAATGAAGTATCCATGGATTGATAAATTTTGTGTGAAGTACATTGTGAAAATGATGGTCAAGGAAGGGTTTTTGAAGACTAACCTCTTCTAGCTAAAGCGCAAGCAAGTTCACTACCGAGGAAACTTCCACCAATCACTACAATGGATTTGGCTCCATCTTTTATAACTTCATCAATCTCTTCAAAGTCGTAGATTCCTCTGTAAGTTATCACCTTTTCCCTGATATTCATAGGTGCATTTTCAAAGAGATCCAAATTGCGTGGAATAGAACCTGTTGGAAAAAAAACATAGCAATGATGCCTTTTGATTTAAACCATTTCCAAACTTTGAAATGTGTAAGATTTATAGCTTTACTTGTCTTAACACCATCTTTCCCCCTTCCCCTTCACCAAATTTAATATGTTCAGATTTTTTCTTACAAAAAATATATCTTTTTCAGGTGAGGTACCATATATTTCTAAATTAAAGGCTCAAGTACTTTCATAGGATTAATAAATATTTAACAACTTACTCAATGTTATATAAGGTCGTTATACTTTGAAGAAGGGGCAGAAAAGGTGGAGAGAGACATATTAAAAGGAGACAAACACAATATGGCTTTTACAATGAAAAGAAGAACACAGTTCACACTTTACACTGCTAACGATGGACAAAGAAATAATGGCTGTGTCTTAAAAGAAAATCGTTCATAAGAGCCTAATCCTTTGAGCTAGGTTTTATTCTATCGAAACTCATCAGAAGGAAGTGTGAAACACTGAACACAGCTTTCTAAGAAAGCAAAACCCCCCCAAAAAACATAAATTGGTAGAGAATAATAGGACACATAGACAGGAAGGTGTAAAATAAACGAATAACTTAAAGGAAAAACTCAGGATATAAGCTATAAGGAACATGAAAGAGAGATTACTTACGCTATGGTATTAGGAACTCGAGAGTTCATTGCCACAATTACAAAAAGTATGCCAACTATTCCTATATTGAGCTAGAAAAACAAACAAAAACACACACACACACACACAAAAAATCACTGAATTAGAAAAAATGAACGGCAGTGAAAAGTGACATAAGAGTTGGCCATTACTAGAGAGTACCTGTAGCGAGAAGACATTTGTCATAGTGAATTTCATAGCCATCATCCAAATAGGCCTTCCTTTCATAAACATCTAGTTTCTTGACGCTCCAGCCACGAGCCACTGCTACACCACCGTTAGCCTGTTCCTTCAGGCCCTTGCACTGGGCATAGAAGTCCTCTGGTTCATAAAATATGCTAGACAAGACACGATTGATTTAATAATGTATTATAACACTTTACTCTTAAAATATTTAATTTTATTAAAGGTACTTAGCAATATTATCTATAAATGTTTCTCTCTTTAGTATGTTAGTCCTAAATTAGGTAATAATCGGCCATTAAGGTCTTGTTGAGGTGCTATTTATATGATAGATTAGATTAAATTGTGCAGTTAGTTAATAAATACTAAAAAATAAATTTAGAAACAAATCATGTTTAGTAAAATAAAATTAAAAGTTATGGTATAAGCAAACTGTTTTATGTTGATAACATTATATTAATATTATTATTTTACTTTTAATATCCTTTCAGCACATTGGCCTACCTCCGCTCTGTGCCGTTCCACTGTTTGAACTGAAGTTGCTTAGAGGACGCTGGATCTTCGTTAAACCACATTTCCTTAGATAATGGTGGTCTCATGTAAGGGTAGAAACCATCATTTGTAATTACTAGAACCTGCCAAAAACAAATCGGGCTAACCACAGTATTTTCATATGGAATAGTAAGCACAGTTATAGACATAGCCGTCGCTGGGTATTATTAAGTGCACCTGTTGTCAGATATTATAATTTAACTTTAAAAACTGACTTTACCAACACATTTTTATTCGATTCAAGTAAATTTCAGATTATGTTAATTTAATTAATGAAAAAAAAAAGGACAAAATCAATTCGAGATATAAGTATTCTTTAAGGGATTGTCCTAAAAAAATCAGAGATGAATATTAACTTTGTGTTGTATAATGCCAACCTTAGCTGTAGGGTCGATAGATTTGATGGCTCTGAAGGCAGAAAACGAGGCTGTCCCACCGCCAATCAACAAATATGGTATTTCGTTTGGAATATCAGCAGAACTGAGAGGAATCCTTGGAATCCTCCGAACTTTCTCTGTTAACACGTTAACAAAATAGTAAAAATGGGGAATCCTACATCCCAATGTTCATAAAAAAAAGCTATTTAGAAATAATAAACCCATTTTTTGTGGGCAACATTGAAAAATTTTTACTCTTTTATTAGCATTAATGGGTGTCCAATTATGTCTTTTTCACACCAACTAGAGTTTGAATGAAAGCATCAAGTTTTTAGCCCGAGGTCTATAGAGTAATGTGTCCATCCAATACATAAATAAAGAATTGCTGTATGAAAAAACCATGAACAGAAATTTTAATTTTTAAGATAAGGATATATACTTTGCGAAAAAAGTTATGATCACACAAATTCAGATGTTTCATTAAATTTAATGTAGCAATACCAGTTATATATTTTTTACTATACAGGAGGAAAAACTCGGGGACTCGATTCGCTTTGAAATAACACCCTAAAATTGAATCATACTATAATATTGTTTTTAGTTGAAATCAAAAATTTGAGCACTCAGAATTAATGAATAGAATTTGAACAATAATAAAATATTAATTAAAACTTGAATATTTGAACAATAATACACCTCTATTATATAGGTAACTCCTATTAACCTTTTACCCGAAGCAGGCGTTGAACATCTTTGTTTGCCCGGGGTACCCTGGCATGGATGTGAATAAGCTTTTAATTGCAACAAGTTATTGTAATGGAAGGCTAGAGGAAGAGGGAGGAATTTTACTAAAGTGACCTGGCCACAAGCTGAAAACAGGTGATGATAAAGATGTTGTAATGCCATCTGTCAATATATTATTATTATTATTATTAGCACCGCGTCTTACTACCCGTTCGGGTTATACTCACGCTAATGTGTAATAGTAGGGTGATTGTGAGCTGAAATGGAGGAGCTACAGTTTAACGTGGAATCCGAACCACGATGGAGGCCTGGCAAGTTGTGATTAATACACGTCTTGTCAGAGGTGAAGGAAGGGTTTCGAAATCAGATAAATCTGTGCCGGGACCGAGGATTGAACCCTGGACCCCCAGCACAGAAGTCTGACACCTTACCCCTAGACCGCCAGGTCACCATATGTCAATAAACAATCGTATTTTTAGCCGGTATGAATACTTCATATTGAAACTGAGAGATGGAGCTACAAGCTCAACGTTATAAGATGGCCGTGAATAAAGTAATAAATGAGTAATGAAAGTTTTGTCAGATAATAGTATACGAGTGGAAAAATGGATACCGGATCCACACAGATAGCTGCCCTACATGCGCCAGGGAATGGGTTTAAGCTGAAAGCTGATACATAAAAACATGAAAGTAGATTTAGTAGCTTTCTTACACGATGGACTAAGTTTTTACAGTGAAAATTAGAACATAGATAATTTGTAAAATGTATATATATATATATACTTGGAAGAGGGTAGAGGAAAGGTGGATATAAAACATATAAACGGGAATGAACATAGATAGTTTGCAATGGTTTTTTGTCATATATTATACAAATGCATTATGCACCAATAACTTTGGGGCCACAAAGTTGAAGATAAATTATATCTGGGAGTATGCCAAAACAAAAAGGTTGATTACCACTGATATAGAATGTATGTGTGATTTTATAACTAAACCCAAGCAATTAATAGTTTGTGCGAAATCTTAAAAGCAAAAAATTAAAATTAATTTTGTTTGTTAAGTATTAGTTAGGGGTGTGTAAAGCTTTAAGACTTCAACTGTGTTCCGAAAAAATTATCAGCTTCAACTTCGCTTCGAAAAAAATTCCAGCTTCAACACTTAGATGTTATAACAGATCAATATTATTCATATGGAAAAATCTGAGGTTAAGTTAATTGTAAGTTGTGAGATAAATTATTTTCCAAGTTATTTTATTGCACAAAGATTATATATATATATATAACCACAACATATTTTTTAAAGCATATAGCAACTAAAAAAGAATTTGAGATTCAATTCAGCTTCAAGAAAATTTCAAATAATCAATTCGAGTTTGCTTCAAAATGAAAAATATGGACTTCACCTCTCGATTTAGTCAATGTTTAAATATTTATATTCCCTTATAATAAATGTGTAGAATAAGTGGCAAGAACCTAAAAAGATAGTCAAAATGATCATGATGCTTACTTTGTTTCTTGGAAGGAACTTTCACCACGGTGGGTGGAGGGCTTTCTCTTCTCTTATGCAATCCAACATAATAGATCTGGAGGGGGAAAAAAAACTAGAATAAACAACAAGCATTATCTCAAATTTTTTTAGATGACTTTTAAATATCCTAACTTTAAATCAAATAATTAATGCAGTTCCATTACAATACTGCATATAGAAAATGACTACTCACAGAGCTTCCAAAGTCCCATAAAAAAAATGGAAAATAAAACACAAATTGTGCAACATTAACTATGCGAAAAACAAAACAAAACCTCCATCATGTCAGCCCGCTAACAACCTATAATGACTGAGCGGCTGCTGTATGTTGATGAAGCTAGTGCCAACATTTTCGAATGGAGGGTGTCATATGGTCAGCACAACGAATCTTCCAGCCATTAAAATCGGTTTTTTGTACCAGAGCCATTACTTCTTTATTCAATTTACTCATTTGTTCCCACAAGGCTGAGTTTGATCTCATTCCAGACCCACTGCTTCACAGAAAAATCTGGAATCGCCAGGGATCGAAACCAAGACTTCTGGATCTGTAGTCGGGAACTTTGACCCTTAGACCATGTAAATGGTCTATATTTATACAAAAAAAAGAGGTAATATTTCAAGGCTTCATTTTTCCAGGTAAACAATAAAATCAGATTGGTAAATATATTTCAAATAAACATAGGCCTAGGCCTACATGAATCATCAACTTGCTTAAGTTTCAAAATATATTTTATCATAAAATGTACAACGTAATTAAAGTAACAATATTAAATAACACAAAGTTTGAAATCTATAGTCAACACTGAATTGTTTATGGTTTTATGTAAATAAACATTATCGGAGCTAATGCATGTGATGTTAAAACCGCTAACTTACCGCGGCTAAACTGGCAAGGAGAAAGAAAACCCCTCCAAAGAGATGCTTTGTGTATTTCTTCTGCCTAGAGCTGTCGTCATATGGGCATTCCGGCTGTGGACATTCCTTCATCATATGAGACTTGCCACAGTCTTGCGCCGAATGAGCTGAGGTTCGACTTCCTGCCTCACATTCTGGATATGGTGGTATTTTGCAATCACTAGTTCTTGTGTCTATCTAAAAAAATAACGCAATACATTTTTGTGTGTTAGAGATTTGCTCCGAGTTAAAATATGTGCATATAGATAAGTTCAGTGTATTTACCGTGCACTTTCTGAACCGACCAATTAAAATAATATACAATCCAGGCCTACAAATTAACTTAATTCTAGAACAGACTTACTTACCAAGTTCATTGCAGCACTTATATAAGTATGTCACCCATTCCTACCTTTAGCTAGTTCTATCCAGTCCACCTTATTACACCTTGTCCCTATCTTAAGCTAGTTCTATCCAGTCCAACTCATTACACCCTATCCCTATCTTTAACTAGTCTTATCTAGTCCACCTCATTACACCATATACCATCTTGAGCTAGTTATATCCAGTCCCCCTCATTACACCCTATCCCTATCTTAAACTAGTCTTATCCAGTCCACCTCATTACACCATATACCATCTTGAGCTAGTTCTATCCAGCCCACCTCATTACACCCTATCCCTATCTTGAGCTAGTTATATCCAGTCCCCCTCATTACACCCTATCTCTATCTTGAGCGAGTTCTATCCAATCAACCTCATTACACTCTTCTCTACCTATTTCAGACCCATTCTAATCACCTGCATCAAGGTCTTCTCAATGGTAAAACATATCAAAAAATAAAAATATAAAAGAAACCAAATTAGTGTGTTTGATCTTTCCTAAATTCTGAAAAGTGTTACCCACGGTTTTATCCAATAGACATAGTGCTTGTAATATGTACATAATAGAATATACTTTAAATACAAAGCTATAACTGCTAAGATGTGGTGTAAAAAGTATTGCCTAATCAAGACTATGGGCCAGTTCAATAGTCAGATTGCGTACGCCTCAAGTGTGGTACTATACTAAATACAAGACGACACCTACCTAGACCAGAATGGAATGGACCAGTTTCAAATGCAAAACTGACCCCTCATACTTGAGTTTAGGTATTATGTTTTGTCTTGTATTTTATAAAGCGCCACATCGAGGCGTAGGCTACCCAGTCTGACTATGAAACTATCCCTGAATCTGGAAAGGGTGTTTAAAAAATAAGCCAATATTAATTGATTTAATTGTGTAGCCTACTAAAGAGTTCACACTCTCAAAGTACACTTTTATCCAAAGAGGCTCTCTTCTCTTCCATGACAGGGTTCCTACCCGAAATCATGAAATTTTTTACATGACATTTTAAGGGTTTTCTACAATTCCTCCGGGAATAGTGTATAAAGTAATCTTCGCAAAATACACATTATTACATTTTTTTAAATGCAGACTCCTAACTCCCCTACATTTGCACCTTTCCACGTCGTTTATTATGTTTTAATGTATTCCACAATGCCAAGAGTTAATCAAATAGTTAAAACATAAACTCACTTAAAAATAATCATTGGTAAAATCTGAGTTTCCCTTTTCACAGTGATGAGTTTTAACGGCGGTGGGCTGGATGATGTGTCTGTTCCAGATATAGGCCTAAGTTAGTTTATAGGTTGTGTGCAGATATAATCAATTGGTTTAGAAAGTGCACATTAAATACCACAAATAAATAAATCATTTGCAAATATTCGTTAAGTTTAATTATGTTTTAATTACCTTTTATTTCTTAGTTACAAATATAATAAAAGTTATCTAATTTTTATAGTAATAATTCACTGTCCTGTTTAAATATAATGGGGGACAAAGGAATTTCCAAAACAACCTAAAAAAAATTCCAGAAAAAGATTGTAAAAATGGAAAACTTTCTTAACATTTCCAGGCCTGGAAGAAATATTTTAAAATTCCAGGTTGTCCATGACGAGTAGGAACCCTGCATAGACAGCAGCTTAATAACAATTAGTATTAAATTCTCCTAGCGAGTATTTTATATAGGTACCCTTGGTGGAACTGGTGCCTGTAGTGGGTTCTTGCACTCTCTTGTAGGCGTGGGAGGTAATGGGGTTTCAGGTTTGCAATTTTTGATGCTCCTTCTTGGAGCACCGGTTGTACATTCATCGGACCTTCTCGGAGGTGGCTTGCACGATCCATCATTTTTGTTGCTTGCAAACAAACGGACGTAGCTCGTGTTGACTGTTGTCCAAACAAAATATTGGTCAGTTTAAAACAAATAATAATGTTTTGACTAATTGCAACTTACACTAACTAATTTAAGGATACAAAATGAGCCCAGTATATTTTAAGGAACATTATAAAATGGCTGGTAAAAGGTAGCAAGCTATCCAAATTAATAATTGTCTTTGATACATATATGTATATATATATATATATATATATATATATTTTATCATGTCCTATCTATTTGGCTTATATTATTATTAGCACCGCGTCTTTCTACGCGTTCAGGTTATACGCACTTACGCTAATGTGTAATGGTAGGGTGAATGTGAGATGAAATGGAGGACCTACAGTTTAACGTGGGATCCGAACCACGGTGGAGGCCTGGCATTCCACACATTCACAAGTTGTGATTAATACACGTCTTGTCACAGGTGAAGGAAGGGTTTGACAATCAGATACATCTGTGCTGAGACCGAGGATTGAACCCTAGACCCCAACACAGAAGTCCAACACCTTACCCCTAGACCACCAGGTCACCCATTATTTGGCTTATAACTTATGCTTAATGTATAGCCTAGGCTACAACATGAGAATTTCACAACGTCAAACACTCCCTTAAAGGGAAGCCCTGTCCACCACCTAAATTCCTATAAATTTAGAAATTTTCACTATGAAATTATAAATGTTTTTTAAACATTGTATTATTAGTGATGTTATACTTACATTCAATCAATTTACCACTCACATTAATTTTGGGACATAAAATGAAAATGGATTTTAAAGAAACTTACACCTCATCTCCTTGGAGTGAAAAGATTATGGGGGTGGGGGGGTGGGAGGGGGGGGAAGAGCTTCATTTAGTGCCTTGGCTAGGATATGAACCTTGACTTAATAAGTTGGGGCTGAAAAAGCAGAGCTATAGCCCATTCAAAGTAAGTTTCCCTTTTTCGACAAATCTTAAAGAAACTAAATCAACTAATATCATGCGCCTGTGCATATCGTATCATACATAGCCATAATTTGTAATTATATAACTAAATAAAGTGTATATCTAACCTAATTTTTCTCAGTAGGCTACATAGCCTTATATTTCTCAATAATGAAATTATGTGTTAAATACATCAAAATTCTACTTAGGTACTGTAAAATATATATTATATTTCTTTTGGTTCTTAACCTGTAATTGAGATTTGGTTATTGACTGTAGAATTAAATTCGGATAACCTAGTATAATATGTAGGCTTACTAACATTAATTGTTGGGCTGAGTGTAAGAACATTAAAAAAATTACATCAAACTTGAGAACCCATTTGTCTGTTTAGATATAAACAAATAAGTACCTGATATCTGTATTGCTTTGGCAACAATGTTATCCTATATAAGCTTTTTATAGGTTATGCCAAGGCAATTTGTATTTGTTATTAAATTATTATGCTATTTTATGTATATAAAATAAATTCTTGTTAGCTTATGAATAAAATAAAAATTAATCTTTATAATAAAGTTAAATAGCCAATTGAAATGTTTTTAACTCGTAAACTGTGGTATGATTGATGGGCAAAACTGTTAATTTCTTTCGGCCTTTCGCATTGATATAATTACTTAAACAAAACCACCAACCAGCTTTCACTACTTTGTTTACTTTTAATACTCACTTTGAGAGTTCTGATATATAATTATTTCGGCTTTTCGCACTATTCTTAATGCATTCCTTAATAACATTTTAAGCCGGCTCCGAAGCAATATGGCGACAAACTGCGAAACATGGATAAGCTTCGTAAATCACACAAATTATTCAATTAATCTCCTTAAATCTGCTATCATCACAAAATCATGAAAGAATGATTTATTTATTTGAGAACCCCGTGTAATTTGATAATAATGTATATCTGCGGTTCTAAATAAATACATAACAAGAAGTTACATGTTGTCCTTAATAACTTGAAATCTAGATTCAACTTTTTTCTACATCATGGTTGGTTGATATTACGCTTGCGTAGTAACCTTGTACAATATAATATAAATTTAACAACAATTGAGAATAATTGAAATTGTTGTAATGAAGACTAATATAAGTAAAGAGATTAGTTGCGAAAGGTAACCACAGATATAAACATTTCCAAACTTATACAAGGATATATATTAATACTTGTGAAGAAGCAAACACAAATATTGAAAAATTTCAGCAACTCTTAAATCGAATATTATTTGTAATGACAATATTAAAATATCTCTTTGGGTTTATTTTAAATTATTTATAATTGTTACGTATCAATGTATACTAAAAAATTATTGTTACAATTATTATGAACATTTGTATTTATGTCCATCTATAAGAACTATTTGATTTATTGATAGCAACAGAAATAGATAAATAAAGAGATAGCTATATAGTTCCGCCATTATTTATATGTTTTTTTTTCTTTAACAAATTAACTACATATCACATTAAAACAAACATAATTATGGAGTGCGCTTCATAAAATGAACAATTGGTTAACATTGTTCATTTGCTAAAAAAAAAAACGAAAATAAATACTTGTAAGATGAATATTTATAGGTTTTACGGTCAGTGATCTACACTCTCTAGCAGCGTTTTCTAATTAAATTTCGTACAACACTAAGGAACCCCGTAAATACTTATAGCATAGCATGAAATAAAAAAGGGGTAAATGTTTTTGGCTCAAGGTCAAAAACCTTTGAATTGAAAGTTGCCTTTTTCTAGGAAGAAGGTAACTACACTTTTTGTTATCTTTCATGTTCCGTAAATAAATGCAGCCCCTGTATAAGTGCCTGTCAAGAGAAAAAAATTATTACAATATTATGAGAATCTTTGTTTATTATCATTAGTATTTTAAAAATACCAAAACATCAACATACACTTTAATTAGCATTGTGAAATATTTTGTTTATATGGCAGGCTATTATTATATCAGGTTGGATTGCTGACAATAATAATTGTATTCTCATGTCTGGAGCCACTCAAGTCGGTTACAATACTTATTTTTGGTTCCAATTCAGAGATTAACGAAAATACAGTATGCAGTAAAAGTGACCTGATCCAAATATTGCCTCGCCCACCAGATATGAACGGACGTATATTTATCTAAAACGTGGGAATGTTTTTAGACTTCTTACGTTTCACGGCACTCTGAATTATACCTCTAGGAACAACAGGCATGGAAATTATCCCAGGGAACAGACAAGTAAGAAACAGACTCTCAACCTTAAAGGGGTTTCACTCAGTGATCTCTATATTATACTGGATGGACATAAACATACGCATTGTCAAGGTCTGAAGCGTGATGCTCAAGTATATCCTCTACATCATTTCTACGGCTACATTATGGGAGGAAATAGTTAACGGTTTCATTCAATGTTCTTATGCAAAAACATGTCGCTGATGAATAAGAGTGTTATTGTTTCAAAATAGTGACGTACTATACCAGACTTGTCTGAAGAATAATTTACAATAAGGAATATGCAATTCAGTTTTACAGGTAATACTGTACAAATACGAATAAAATCTATAATACAGTTAAATATTTAGCTGTCATCCATGTTATTTACATTCTGCCAAGACTACACTTATATATAAAGTTGGCTATTAACTTGTATATTCATTTCAGAAACCATATTATATTGAAAGTTTGATCAATATAATTAATAAGATACCTTAAAACTTGATTAGATATGTTTGAATGACAAACTTTGTGTAGTTGATATACGTTGAAACGATAACTTAGGTTATAGGTTTGAAGAAATTATTGTTTAGTTATCCATTAGAAAAAAAAAGTTGTCTTAATCTTGTATATCGCTTTCAATTACCATATTATATTGGAAGTTCGATAACTAAAATTAAACAAGTGTAAGGTATTTATCCTTACCTCCCTACACTACCCTTCCACTACTACCAACATAAGTGCAGCCACTCCCCGGTGTCAGTATCCAATAGAATGACGCTAAGAAAAGGGGAAAAGGCATGGGGAAATATACTACCTTGAAAATAATTCAAAAACAACTGTGAGCATGGGTAGGCCCTACATCGTGGCCTCTTTACAGTTCAATAAATTACAGGTAGATACGGAAACCCTTCATGTGGAACCTCTAGGGGAGACAAACTTGGCCGTTTGTTTAA
>CABFOW010000315.1:140399-197899 GCA_902141385.1 Timema californicum | reverse complement strand
ATATATATATATATATATATATATTAACAAATTTAGGACGCTCATTTAATCTTTTTAACTAAAATTAATACCATCAAACCAAAATTTAATCTTACTATAGCCAACAAATACAGAAAAACAAACAAAAACAAAACAATATAATCGTCTAAGGATACTAACTTAAACTGTGTGTGATGACGGAATGGATGATTAGTTAGGCTAACTTAATACAAAATTATTTCCATACAATTACATAGGTACATACAATCTAATACATGAATCCAATATAATATCAATATAATCTGGGGAAATGGTCCTTTCAACTACTCTGTGCGTAAAAAAAAAAGTTCTAGTTAGTGTCCACTGGCAACCTTTAATAATCATAAAACATAAAAAGAAACAACAACAAAAATCCCGGTAGTTAAATTTGGGTAGGCAACTGGTTTAGGTCTGAGATACACACACTCCCGGGATATTCTGAGAATATCTCGGATCAAAGAACATTGTATTTAAACAACCCAATTCTGTTTATTTGGTATCTATAAGGCGGATTCGTCTATAAGGTGTGAGTTTCCGTGCAGATACAAAAGTTCACGCTCCTATTGGCGGGGCATATAAACAATCGGACCAACCGAGTATCACTTTAATTAGCCCTTATTCTTAGGTGATTAGTGGCCCAGGGTGAGGTTGGATCAGCTGCGTCTAACAATCAGTGGCGGCTTGTAGCTAATATTAATGGGGGTGCTGCTAACACGGGAAGCAAAACAGTGTGTTTTTTACCATTCAGAATTAAAGCTACGAATATACTTTTAGTTGTTGCTTTTGCCTGGCTTAGATATTAGAATATCAGGTGTTGAACGATCTCTTTTCTTAACTGTAACTTTCTCATGGAGAGATAGCTGTGAAAACTTAAGCTGTTGAATTTCACTTACAGTCACAGAACTTATTTCTTGGGGATGCAAGGCCATGATTAAATTTGTATGTGAAATAAAAGAACTGAAAAAAAATTAATCAAATAAAGTAGCTGGAAGCAGAATAATAATATTATTCTACACTATTCTACACTTTATCACATTCAAGAATATGGTTCACGGTTTTTAAGCACAACACACGCTGATTGCTCTCTCTATCTGGCATTCCCACCTTCCTTCTCAACCCCCTCCTATATGCGCATGCGTACAAATGTCAAACACCACGTCACTGGCACTGTGAAGCTCACAGTTTCATAAAATATTTTTGTATCTTTTTTTATAAACTGAGGGATGGCTACTGAAATACTTACATTAAGCTTAAGGAATAAATATAGTACTACAAAAATAAATAAAAAATTATAGAAAAAAAGGCTCATTATTTTAAATGTTATCGATAATATCAAGTGGAAATAGGGGGTGCTGCACTTCCGCAGTGCCTATACACGAACCGCCACTGCTAACAATAGTTGCTTGGTTGGGCATGCCACCAAAGATATAATCTGGTGGTCACAGTCCACAGAAAATCCACCGATCCAAGTATATAAAAAAAAGAGAGTAATAGCACATACATTTTCTTGTATAGGGTTTATAAACCTGTCTAATTATGGCTCTGCAACCACCTTTAAGACCAAACTGGTGATCATCCATTCACTTCCCGGGTCACTTTAGGTAGTAATTCTTCTTCAGTACAGGCGAAATAGAAAGATAAGTTCGATGCATTTGGTAATCACTCAAACAATATCATAGTCTTGTTTCATATTTGAAATAAATGGCAGCACTTGCAATAATGCCACCACGCTATGCGCGAGCCATCGCATAATCCGCCACCACTCTTCGCCGGAAGCCCACGCCAAGTATTTCTTCACTAAAACGTATCAACTACTTTTACTCGCAAATATATCTCACTTTACGCCCCACGCATCACTCACACAACTATAGTTTTTTTTAAACGTGTAATTAGATAATTTATCAATCTAGAATAGGAACAACAAGAAAATTATTAATTGCAAATTAAGAGGATTTGATATTCTTAGAATATTCATAGAATAATAAATGTCAGACTGAAGGAGTGTTATAACTGGCGATGGTGAGGGGCAATGTAGAAAATATACCTATTTCCAACTTGAGAAATTAAACACGTATTTTAAGTGACTGTCTGATTGGGCCATCTATCTAGACACAAAGATACATGGGCTAGGAATTTTTTGAGTCTGCCATCTGTTGGAAGAAGAGGGAACTTCTTGGTGGAAGGAAAGGTTATTCAATCTTACCCCCCAAATACTTTAGTCTGCAACCTCAGCCAGAAACTACCTTTTGACTAGAGTGGTTTTATTTAGGAGAATGTTCATATTTTCTAAAATAATAAACTTTGATTAGTATTTTAGTAATTTAGTTTAATACCAAAATCTAAGGAGGAAATTTCAATTGATATGAAATATTACTCTGCTTGTGTTTGGTTTGTGTGTATTTTGTTTTGTCAATGTATTTCCAGCTTTACATACCACAGGATTGTACTTTATAATTCGGAAAACCGTTTCGGCTCAAGCTTCTGATAAAAAAAAAGTCTTCCTAGTTTATAATTAATGTTTCATGTAATAAAATGTAGTTTGGATTAAGGCCTAAGATGGACATTTTGTGTTTTGAGGGTTGATACACATAGGGGTCGAAGTGGAAGGAACAGTTTTTTTCAATGAGGGAGGGACTGGTTGCCAAAGGTGGGTTGCTGATAAAACGGACAAGCCACGTGGTAAAGCCCAAATTTTTGTTTGAGAAAGTGCTCAGTTATTAAGTAATATCATTGCCTCATTGTGTGCATACAGTTGTGTGGGGCATTTCCCGAGATCACCTAACTATCCGCTTCCTGGTTCAATTGAAGAAATTCCTGGAAATTGTTGCCACGTGAGAACTTGTGGGTGTCATCTCAGGTTGAGTAGAGTCCACAAGGTACGAGTAGAGCAAGACTATTTTGTATTTACTCCCACGGTAGTACCAGCGAGTAGCCAATCCTCAAGGACTTTGATCCACGAGGATAGCGCGGCTGAATCTGTTCCCGGACTGTAGTAGCTAGCTTTACCGATGTGGATCTGGGAGAATTTGTCCAACAATGAGTGTCCATTAGGGGCTAAGTCCTACTTCTTCACCGTCCTGGACTATGGAAATAATTATTCCGGCGGACAATATCTCACATTAGTATCCAGTAAATAGTTCTGGATTACATTGATAATTAACATCAGTGCCAACTTTTCACGCGAACCGATAAAAACCCTGGAAATGAAACATGTCAGGGGTATGATTAAAAGTTAAAAAATATTGACATAGAGTTAATTGATTTTTGTATTATTAGGTTTTAATGAAGAGTGTTTTACTCTTATTGTATTTGTCACATGAAGTTAACGTTAGTTTTCTCGATCTTCCAGAACAATTTGAAAATACTTAATTTCTAGTTTGATAACATTTATGTGTTTATTTATACCTGGTAATTTACCATTTATTAAGGTTGTATCTTAATGTATGTGTCATCATCATAGTCATGATCATAATCACATTTGTTTAGAAATGTTTTAAATGCCAGGTTGTATTATAAAAATAAATGTTAATTTTCCTTTTGGTAAATTTCAAAACTAAACTACATGTGATTGATTTATTGATAGTCAATGTAAATTACTCATTCCTACCCCTTTGCAGTGTTTAGCCGCTTGAGCCTAACTTTGAGGTCCTGTAAAAAGAGGGTAATCCGTGTCCCTACTGGGCGATAAGGAGAGCTAAAAGGCGAGGTGCAGCCATGCCCACAGCATTAGGTGGGTTCTTTCATTAACAAACATTTATTAGTAATTGAAATGTTTATTGAAAATAATAGAGATTTGGGAAGGAGGGATCTCTCAGTATTAAACATACATAAATGGAAACATACAAATTAGAAATAAAATACATTATTTCGAAACAATACTCTTAAACAAATAGTCATATAACTGCAAAAATTTCCCAAATTACTCTAGTCAAAAGTCAACCCAGACTCTATAGAGAAAAGGTGGGACGATTTTACCGCAAAGTTGCATCTTCCTCCGAGAGAGAGCAGCACAGTGCAGAAATAACTGGTTCCTGAAAATTGGTGGCTGGATAGATGGCGCAGTCAAACATTCATTTTACACAAGTTAGCTAAAAACTATATTACCTTTATTTGAATTACGTACTTTGTGTAAAAATCTTAGGTTTAAACGATAATTTAGGTTATAGTAGGAAGTTTGGTATCTACTAAATCCTGAATTTAGTAAGAATCCCAATCTGTAAGGCTTTATTTCGTACCATAATACTATCATATATTAGTATTTTGGTAAGATAAATGGCCATTTAGAATGGAAGTAGAAATTCCTTTCTGGGAGTTATTTTATCCTACCTAAACACTAATATATTGTATAACTTAATGTACAATTGTGGATGAAATTTTTGAGCTTTAATATGCACACCAATCCGTGAGAAAGAAGATCTTTGGGTTATTTCTTTTTATATTCTACATACATGATCATTAGCGTACCCACAACAGGGCTTGAGGGGTCTCAAGCCTCTCTACCTAAGTTTGGGGATGCACCGAGATCCACGCAGACCCAAAGAGAAAATAAAATGGGGAGGGGGATAAACATTGTGAGCAAAGAGAATATCAAGAGGGTCTGGGGTTCAATTATCAGTCCCGTTACAGATTTATCTGATTACCAAACCCTTCCTTCACCTCTGACAAGACGTGTATTAATCACAACTTATGAATGTGTGGAATGCCAGGCCTCCACCATGGTTCGGATCCCACGTTAAACTGTAGGTCCTCCATTTCATCTCACAATCACCCTACCATTACACATTAGCGTAAGTGAGTACAGGCCGAATTGGTAGTAAGACGCGGTAATAATAATAATAATAATAATAATAATAATAATAATAATAATCACATATAAAGTGCCACACATCCTTGTATTGATCCTCCCTATTAGTCCTATTTTAACTTTTTGTAGTCTAAGACGTGGCCAGAGTCCGGAAGATTGTGGCTGGTTCCAAATCTCCCAGTTTCACTCGTGGTTCTATCGAGAAGTTGCACAGTGGCTAGATATTTACCTATTATAAATAATTAGTGATGTTTGTGACAGTAGACCAATGTGACGGTTAAGCCAACTTTAATTTAGGCAAATTTATTTATTATTTTGTTAGATTATCACGTTTATAATATTAAAAATATAAATGATCAAGTTAACAAATACCAATTAAAAGAACTTCTGAAAAAGCTTCTAGGTATATATAATGGTTTAAAAAAATTGACTCTACTGGTTGGTGAGGTACATCCCCCAACTGACCCCCCCCCCTCCCGAGCCCCCTATTCCACCATCCTGTCTACGCTACTGCTCATAATTTTAAAAGATTTCGTATTTTGAGGGTTGTTCAGTCTTTACCTAGCAGACGACGATCTTGAACGCCACTTTTGGACAGTTACAAATTGTGTGTCCATGTCTCTCCACTACTTTCAAAAGTACGCCATCTTTCCTATTTTCAACTATTTATATCTAGTCCACCTCATTACACCCTATCCCTTTCCGATTCATTCTAATGTTATCCTTACGTCTGCATCATCATACATGCCTAATAACGCCATTCCCTTACGTTTTAGGGTAGGCAAGAAACTGTGAATATAGCTCAAAAACAACTTTGTACTTAATCCATCCTCACTAACTTTCTTCACACTTCTCTATCCTTACATACTGCCTTCACTTCAACAACATCTATAAACCGTCAAGGCTTTACCAATTTTAATAACACGAGTCTTGAACTAATTCTAATGTTGTGTTTACATCTGCGTTAATGTATTTCCAATGTTAATAGCTTGAGCTAGTTTTATCCAGTCTACCTCATTATATCCCATCTCTTTCAAATCCATTTTAATGTTATTCTTATATGTGGGTCAAGGCCTTACCAATTTAATAACTTCGTTTTTAAACATCTAAGAATTTTTTTTAAGTAGGTACCTTTTCAATCCAATTTGTTATTCGTTCCAGCTAGACAATATATTTATACACCAATTAAATTGTGTAAGAAAGTAGGCCTATTTTATTTGTTTATAAATGATACCTATTTCTTATCTTGAAAATAATTAAGTCTTCAAATAGGATCGAATAATGAAAATTATTACGTTAAGTTTTACATGAGAATGTTATAATTCCATCTATCTCTTTTATTTTAAAATCTACCGTATCTTTTAAAAATCCTAATAGGTATTTTCAGAGTTTGAATTATTCTAAAAGGATCACCTCACTCAACTATCTTGACATGCGTATTGAAGTGCACAAGTGAAACGGGTCGATTATGGCGGATTGTAGTGTATTTTGGTGCTTATGGTAATGTGATAAAAAGTTCACATTCCTTTAATGAAATTCATAATCTATTAAACTAGTTCTGTATTATTTTAAAGGACGCCCATTAAATACTTTACCAATGCTGAAACAATTGCAAATGGGCCTTCGTGCGTTCTTATTGCTGGCGTCAAGAGTGTGGACCTGTGTGTGTTTTTTATTGAAGAAGCAGGTTAGAGCAGTAAGTAATAAGACCTAGACTAGTACCGGCTCTTAGCAAACATTTTTTACTATATATTTATTAGAATTTGGCTAAGCCATTACAGTATTTAAATTTTCTCTACCTAATTGTTCTCTTAAACAGAAACTAATCACCTAGACTAGGTTTGTCTGTCTTGGGGCCTAACGGTCAGTCCATTTGTAAACACATTACGCCCCTTTTTCTTTAATACCTTGTTCACTTACTAAAATATTAATAGTTTAGTGTCATACTTTTGATATATGTTTTGAATTAAAATATAGTTTTTTTATTGTCATATCTTACTACTACATGTTTAGGCTATATGCATGGCTATGGTTAGTCTTATCTTATCAAATTCTAATACATTTTAACATTGTAGTAAATCTGGTTGCGATAGTCAAGATAGTTTGGCCATTTGCACAAAATATTAAACTGCATGGTGTATAATTATATTATCACTAAGGGCTCTACCTACATGAAGCGGTATCTACAATCTTAGTTTTGATGGGGTATGGAAAGAGTCTTAAAAGAGATAGGGTGTAATGAGGTGGGCTGGATAGAAGATAGGATGTAATGAGGTGGGCTGGATAGAACTCTTCAGCTTAAGATAGATAGGCCTAGGTGGCGTACTTTTGTAAGTGCAGTAGTGAACTTTTGAGTTCCTAATGTCAGAGAGTAAGCAAATAAGTAATAGAAAGGGTCTTAGTATATTATGTAAGGCATATTTATGAGTTTGTTGTTTCCCTTAGAACTCCAAAGAGCTGTGCGGCTTTGGTTCTCATGGTTTCCATTCTTAACTTAAAAGGTGTGGCCCTACGAGACCCATAAAGCAAAACAAAAGAGAACCCTCTTCTAAGATATTTTCAGAACTAAATTGTTAGCTATAATCATTTGCCATATATTCGCCTCGCACCCCTACATCACTATAAGGGTGTTGTTATAACGCCTTTATTGGTAGGGCACACCTTTCTCACATATATATATACGAATATGCCCAGCCTTTGTTTGATGATTTTTTTAATAATGTTGCTGCTGGCTGAATAGTCTAAGGTGTCCCTCTCACAATAGACTAGATTGCTGATGTCAAGTAGATTGTAGTTCACATCCTGGTTATCTGTACAGAGGATGGATACCTAAAGGGTTTTCCACTCTCCCTTCACGCTAATGCGAGCATAATTAGCCTAGTACATATGCGTACAAGCTGAATGGGTAGAACAACGTAATGCAAAATAAAAAAAAAGTTTTTCATACTGTCATTTGATTAATAAATATCTGGAAAGGCTAAATATTTTTGATGCTGTAGAATAATATTTAAACATAAAAGAAAAACATAGAGAAATTTGCGGAAATTAGGGAAAATGCTATGAAAAGCTGAGGCTGAGGTTTTAAAAGTCACGAATGTGTTAAAGAATGGCAAAGCTGCGGGCATAGATGGGATCACAAGTGAAATGCTTAAGTGTGTGAGCGTAGTACTACTTGTCAGATTATGTGAGTGGTTCATTGTGTCTGCTGGAATTTTGAATGTTCCTCATGACTGAAAGAATGTTGTTATTGTTACTTTGTGCAAAGGCATTAAGAGTGAATTCAAGAGTTATAGGGAAGTAAGTTTGTTGAGTATTCCAAACAAAGTTTTTGGGAGAGTTTTAATTGAGAGAGTTTGTGAAAAAACTGTGGACAAGACTAGGGGTGTGCATGGGGGTTTCATGCCAGGTAGGTGTCGCATCTAGACCAAATGTTTGCATTGAAACAAGTGATTGAGAAATGTATGGCAGTAAGCAAGAGAATGTATTGTGCATTCGTTTATCTAAAGGAAGCGTACGATTGGGTGAATAGAGTATGTTATGGAATATTCTTAGAGAGTATGGTGGGGATGCATGGTTAGTAAATGCAATTATGGTGGTGTATGATGGAAGTAAAGCGTGCACTATACGGCCCCTACATGATCATTCTTACTGTAAATCCTTAGACTGACAGAGTCTGACTCTCACTCAGTCTTACTGTCATTATTTCAGTCTCTCCCACCACTTTCAAGATTGATGGACTGATACCTATGTGGTCAGAAAATTTATATCACATCAGCATTTACATAAGTTCGTCCATCAGTACCGCCCCTACATGATCAGCCAGACTTTACATCCATTACGATTTCCGGCTATGGTCTGGGTCTCTTTTTTATTCAGTTATAATATAATTTCCACCACCGGGCTTATAGGCCTGTCATAGCTTAATATGCTTTATAATATAACTTATTACTAGGGCAGGCACAACATCCAGTCCCCAGCCATCAATTTATCAATGTGAAAGGGTAAACTCATATTTTCATCAATGATAAATTTTCAGTCATGTCGGGAATCGAACCCCGGGACCCTTAGCTCAGTATGCAGACACGTTACCGACTGAGCTAAGGTGTTGGACTGACCGTGTAGGGGCCCTATTATGGCGGATGGAGCTTTTGGCAAATGGTTTAACATTGAACAGGGTGTTAGACAAGATTGTTATGTTTCCATGGTTGTGTACTGTATTAATTGATAAATACACGAGGGATGCTTATGAGTACACCCCTTCTAAAGTACAAATGGACAATGCGAACGTGAGAGTGCAGCCATATGCAGATGATGCCGTATTAATGGCTGGGAATGAAAGTGACTTGCAGAATGCATAATTCGTTTCAATGTGGCGTTAGGCAGAATGGATCGATCTTCATATAAATGTTTCCAAGACTAAGGTGATAGTTTTTGATAAGGACTGATCAGGAAATGATTGTCAGCTAAGATAAAATGGAAAACTTGTAGAACAAGTGAATGATTTTGTGTAACTTATTAGTGTGTTCTTTAGGCTAAAAATGGAATGATAGATAGTGAAATTAACAAGGCTGAATGAATATCAAAGATTAGTATGTTAACACCAACATTATTTTATGATTGTGAAGTGTGGGTTTGTCAGGAGAAACACCATGAGCAAGAAGGGACTCTAATAGGTAAATGTGAAAGAAGCTTCTTATGTTATTTTGGGCATGTTTATAGGATGAGTGTGGATTGAGTGAATCAAATAGCTATAATAGGTAAATGTGAAAGAAGCTTCTTATGTTATTTTGGGCATGTTTATAGGATGAGTGTGGATTGAGTGAATCAAATAGCTAGGCCTATATGAAGGTAGAGTGTGTGGATCAAAAGGAAGGGGTACACCATACTAGACAAGGCTAAACATTCTAGATTAATGGGTGAAAAAGAGCATGCAATCGTGCATGACTCGGATGTATGGATGTTGTTGAAGCGAAGGGAGTATCCAAGGATAGGGAAATGTGGAGAAAGTTAGTGACGATGGATTAAATATGGAGTTTTTTTTTAGAAATACCTACTATATTCTATATTATCCTGTAAACAATTAGACCTAGATGTTAAATATTATTTCTCAAAAAATTTGTCTAATTAGCTTACCCAAACCCAATTTTGTTTTTAAAAACTGATTACCAAACCCTTCCTTCACCTCTGACAAGACATCTTGTGAATGTGGGGAATGCCAGGCCTCCACCGTGGTTCGGATTCCACGTTAAACTGTAGGTCCTCCATTTCATCTCACAATCACCCTACCACTACACATTAGCGTAAGTGCGTATAACCCGAACGGGTAGTAGTAGTAATAATAATAATAATAATAATAATAATAATAATAATAATAATAATAATTTTTTAAAATTGTTCTTTTCAAAACAAATTTTTCTTTGGAATTTTATTTTTGCCCATAATTGCTCTAGGATATCTTGACATCTATGTTATTTAAAATGTAGAGGGGCTTTTATTATTATTATCATTATTATCATCATAAATATCATTGTTATTATCATTATCATCCAATTAATCAATCAACAATCAATCTGCCAAACCCTTCCTTCACCTCTGGCAAGACGTGTATTAATCACAACTTATGAATGTGTGGTTCGGATCCCACGTTAAACTGTAGGTCCTTCATTTAACCTCACAATCACCCTACCATTACACATTAGCGTAAGTAGCGTATAATCCGAATGGTTAGTAAGACACGGTGTTAATATTAAATTAAATTAACAATCATCCATCATCATCACTAACACTATCATTATCATCACTATCACTATCACTAGTACTACTACTAATCACATGCTAGAGAAATTAAACAAAAACAAACACATAGCTATAGAATTTATAGAAATGTCAAAAGCATTTGCTACGTTAAATAAATTTTACTAGAGTCACTTTATAAAATTGGTGTCGGAGGTAATATTTATGAATATTATTAACAAATAGGAAAATAATAGTTAAAATAACCCGCTTCGGTGGCGTAGTTGGCTAACGCGCTAGTCGTGTTGAGCTCGACTGCCGAGGACGGGGAGATCGAGGTTCAAATCTCGGTCGGGTGAACTGGAGGTGGTTTTCCCTAAACGTTTCCCCACTCTCCCTCCACGCAAATGTGGGTTCACTTCCTCTAATTCAACCTTCCCAATTCCTAATCCACTAGCGTAATTAGTACTTAAAGTGTATAACCCGAACGGGTAGTAAGACGCGGTGCTAAATAATAATAATAATAAAAATAAATAATATAGAAAGTGAAGAATTGGGTATAAATACATGAGTGCCACAAGGCTCTATTCTTGGGCCAATACTATACTTAATCTATACAAGAACAATGTCAAACACTATACAGAACTGCAGTATATTTATGTATGCTGACGACACAATGCTGTATATGGTGCACAAAAAATGTAGATAGAGCTAAAAAATGTTGCAGGAAGACTTTAATAGGATACAAAACTGGACTCACCGATGATAAATAACTAACATTAAAAAAACGCAAACAATGGATATAATTATAAAGTATAAATTAGATATAAAAGGTAATATAAAACCGTGTAAATGTCTTAACACTTACACAAGTTGAGCCATATAACTATCTTGGACTAATTATTGATTCTCATATAAAATTGAATACTCATATAGACATAATGAGCGGGAATGGTTAATGACTGTATACTAAAACAATATGTTACATTTGATATTCTAAAAATAGTGTATCATGCACTAATAGAGTCACATCTAGGCTATGGTATTATTTCCTGGGGAAAGACAAGTGATCTTTATTTAAATCATTTAAGAAATAGGGTGACCTGGTGGTCTAGGGGTAAGGTGTCAGACTTCTGTGCTGGCGGCCGGGGTTCAATCCTCGGTCCCGGCACAGATTTATCTGATTACCAAACCCTTCCTTCACCTCTGACAAGACATCTTGTGAATGTGGGGAATGCCAGGTCTCCACCGTGGTTCGGATTCCACGTTAAACTGTAGGTCCTTCATTTCATCTCACAATCACCCTACCATTATACATTAGCGTAAGTGCGTATAACCCGAACGGGTAGTAAGACGCGGTGCTAATAATAATAATAATAATAATTTAAGAAATATTCAAATGAAAGTTCTTAAAATAAAAAGTGGAAACCATTGACAGTAAAAAACTTGTATCGCTATAAAATAATAATTCAGTACTACTACTCAAAAACATCAGAAAACGACAGTACAAAATACCTTTATACATAAATAAATACTGAAAACAACACATGAAAATAATACCAACACTTTTTAACGTGATACCGGATACCCTTTCGGGAATAGATAAAATATCAAACGTAAAAGTAGAAATAAAAAAGATGGCTAATTGTCTCACATACTTAATTAAATAATAATACTAGGGTGATTAATATGACATCTAAGCAATGAAATGGACTCGAGACTGGTTTTCGTATATTAAATAAAATAGGGATAAAATGTAATAGATTTAAGGAACTAAATTAAGTATTATAATTGTTAGTTGTAAGAATAGACTGAAAGGAATGAAATGTATTTATTATATATTTACACTATTACATGTATGTATGACATTTATGGCGAGGCCCCAGCTGACAAGCACATTGTGCTTAGCTAGACCATATTGAATGATTAAAGATATGTTCACCTGAGACAATAAAAAATAAATAATAAAATTATTATTATCATTACCATATTTTTTTTCATTATCGCGTCTTACTACCTGTTCAGATAATAAACATATACGATAGTAATTACTCTAATGGGGTAGGGATGAGGAAGGAAGCATTTTAGAGGTTATCTACCCGCATTTGAGTGGAAGGAGAGTGGGAAACCATTCAATGTAAAACCACCCCCAGTATACTCAACCATCATTCTAACCCTGATCTTCCTATCATCAGCAGGCAAGTTCAACACGAGAGTGACGCCTTAAACCATTCGGCCACTGAAGTGGGCTAGAGGGCTATTGTTTGCAATTTATTACAATTGAAAATTTTCCTTTTTTTCCCCATTTAATTTTACTTTGTGTTGTAAGGTTACGTAAAGCTTGTAGGAGTTAGGACCTAGGCCCTCTAGTGTTATACAAATTTAGGACTTAACTAGCATTTAAACACCGGCAGATTTATTTTTACCCATTTACTACTCGTTCGAGCTATAAACTGATGAAATGATTATGCTAATGGTTTTTGGGAGGTTAGATTCATTGGAAGTGTACCCACATTCACCTGAAGGGACAGTGGAAAACCGTTTAGGTATAATCACTTTCGGTACACTTTAGCAGGATTTGAGCCCTGAACTCACTTTCATTGGCAGTCCATTATCTTACGAGAGCTAACTGCTCTATGCCAGTAGGTAAAAATTAATTTCGGTGACCTGGTGGACTAGGGGTAAGGTGTCGGGATTCTGAGCTGGGTTCCGGGGTTCAATCCTTAGCCCCCGCACAGATTTATCTGATTGCCAAACCCTTCCTTCACCTCTGACAAGATGTGTATTAATAACAACTTGTGAATGTGAGGAATGCCAGGCTTCCGCTAATAATAATAATATAAATTAATTTAACACCTGATTATTTTTCAGGGATGTGCGTGTTTAATGTAGTAAATGTTTCCCTACAGGTGGTGCAGCACCAGCCTGTCAAGTATGAAATCTTCCCGCTGTCGCCTCTGTCAAGACACAGGATAAGTAAGTACATTCGATGCATCACACCTTACTTTATACACACTGCTTGTAATTGTTCAACTTTTAATAAAACAAAAGAAAATATAGAACAGTGCTTTCTAAACTTTTTTTGAGCCGTGATCCAATTTTTCGAACAACAAAATCTTGCAATTTTTTTAAGTTACTATTCCCACTTTTTTCACTTTATAATTTTCTCATAATTATTTTTAAATGATTGCAAAATTTTTCACTTTTAAAACACTCTTACCAAAGTAACAAAAATCGGCTGGCGACCCACAGTTTGGGTGTTGCTGATATATATATATATATATATATATATATATATATATATTTATACAGAAAAAAAACCTTACATTTATAGTGAGGGAATAAATTACACTCCTTATAGTTTAAAATAGGCTACCGATACTAATATATTTTACATTAATACAGTGACCTGTTTCGGTGGCAGCACGGTCTAAGGAATCACTCTTGTGTTAGACTAGTCTGCCGATAACAAGGAAATCAGGGTTTGAATCCCATTTGAGTGTACTGAGGCACGGGTGCAGAATATGTCTGAACATGCGAACGAGGTTCAGGGGAAATTAAAGCAGTCCTGGGGAAATTTGGGGCAGGGAAAAGTCCAACAATATTGTAGACATTTTTAGTACATTCTTGTTCTTATATGGTAGTTTCATTTGTATGAAAAACTAAGACCGATGACACTCAACACCCGACATTATCGGTATGTGCCATAGTGAGGCAGTGTTGGTGTAAGCACCAAAAGTTGCGGTGTCTAGGGGCTAAGATAATGTGTCAGAGTTTGAGATAAAGGGAAAAGGAAAATTCTAATGATTCAACCTGGCTAATGGTGTGATTGAGTGATGAGTCCTCAGTCACCTACCCTACCGCGGGTGTTTAGTAGCTATGGAGGGCAGGCGGTGGAGAGTAGGGAAAGGGGAGTGATGTTTTGTTTTAGTTTGAATTCAGTCACCCGTTATATCGCTGCCTATTTTCATGGCGATGTGTGCACAGTTTATTTAAACTAGTAACATACATTTAATAATTGTGTAGCCATGCAATTGTTGTTTTTAGTAGACCTATTAAGGTTTGTACAATAGATAAATGTTTATAAAAAAATTGATGGTTTAGTGAAACAAATGTTTATTGTGTCGACTTTTAAGAGCAAACAATACATCAACTGTGTTTATTGTGAATGGTTTGGCAGATGTAATAAACTGAATATCACTTATTTAATAAACATTTCCAAGAAAAACTTAGAAGTAAGGATCAAGGGAGTAATGCAAGTTTTTTAAAACGTAAACTATGTGATCAGGAAAAACTCATAGTCGTAAATAGCGATATTATTTCTCCGAGTGTGGTTGATAGGGAAAGACCTTGCAGTAGTGGCAAATCTACAAAAAAATGAAACGTTTATGAGAATCAACGATTAAACCAAGGCCTCCCGGAATTACACTGCATTGCCTCTCACTCTCAAGATGTAAAACTAAATGTTAGTACAGGTAAGCCTACTGGCATCAATTAATAACAATATGTTATACACACACACACAAGTAAATGGGAAGTTGCCATTTCTGGGAGACAACTACATTTTTTATAAAGTAGGTACTACAAAAATAACTATGATTAAAAATATATTTAAATTTGAATTTTCCAAACTATGTAGTAGGTAATAATCCTTATTCCCTTCAGCCTCAATAAAATATTCACTGTTTTATTTTGAGTGCTATGATTTTGGGGGAAATTTTTAATGAAAATGTTATGTTCTGGGGAAATATTGGATTTTTGAACATATTCTGCACCCCTGTACTAAGGGTGGTTTTTCTGAAATGGTTTCCCAATCTTCCTCCACACAAATGCAGGTACACTTCCTCTAAATTTGAACCTTACTCATTCCTAACTCATGAGCCTAATTAGTACATGTGCATTAACCTGAAAAGGTACTAAGATGCGGTGCAAAAAAAAATTGTAGTGGGCTAGTAAAGTGGAAAGGAAATAATTACAAAACATTCAGCTCAGAAATATTATGTTTTTTTACATTTATTTTGAAATTTACCCTTAAATTAGATAGGCCTTAAATAAAATACTGTAACGGTCATTAGGGTTAGTAAGCTTCATTCATATGTGTTAGTTGACTTAGTTTAAGTTAGCCTATATCAAATTCACGAATCTTAACAAACTGTGTCTTAATGAAATATTTCATACATTTAAAAAAATAATTTGATTCAAATTTGTTAATAAGGAAGGGCTAATTTTTTATATGAGAATAGTTACTTCGACAGATCCGGCATTTCACTTTATTTTCTCAAATGTTTTTGTTTGCTTCAATCTCCGACGACGTACTAAGCTTGTCGTGGCCTAAACCTGAGTAGTGGGGCTACAACTTATAGGTCCTCGGGTAAACCTTTTTGGTGGTAACCTTCCTTAACTGAAGCTACGGGGGCAGACGATGACTTAGTTTATCAATCACCAGCCCATCAAGCTGGGAGTCAGACGGCCAAGGCCTGTACCAAACTGGTTGGTTTTGGCCCTGACCTGACTCCTGTCTCTCGTCCTACACCTGACCTGGCTTACCCCGGGGTTTAACCCAACCTCTACCAGGCTACTTATGGCCCGGGGTACACCACTTGGCGGTGAGATCAGGATTGAGTAGGAGAGGCTAAACGGGATTCACTAGGTAGGCAACTTGTATTGCGCTTCACTAAACCGTTTAAACTACTGAGCTATTAAAAGAAGAAAGGCTGAGATGGTATGATTATGTAATGAGGATGTTTGAATACGTGAGGTAGTAGAGGGAGTAAGGCTGAGATGGTATGGGCAAGTAAGGAGGATGTTTGAATACCTGAGATAGTAGAGGAAGCAAGGCTGAGATGGTATGGTCATGTAATGAGGATGTTTGAATACATGAGGTAGTAGAGGAAGCAAGGCTGAGATGGTATGGTCATGTAATGAGTATGTTTGAATACATGAGGTAGTAGAGGGAGTAAGGCTGAGATGGTATGGGCAAGTAAGGAGGATGTTTGAATACATGAGATAGTAGTGGAAGCAAGGTTGAGATGGTATGATTATGTAAAGACAATATTTGAATACATGAGATAGTAGAGGAAGCAAGGCTGAGATAGTATGATCATGTAATGACCACCTTCAGTACACCCAGCCAGGATTTGAACCTAGACCTGTCACCGGTAAACCACACTGGACAAGCTTGGCACATAGTTTACATACCCATAAATTGTGCATATAATAATGCCACTTATTAATTATTTGTGATGATTTCATTTTATAGCAGTGAAAAACTATTTTTATTTTGATAAATTCTCTTTTATTAAATGTCTAATTGAGCTATATGTCTCAAATAACTATTTTATTCTAGATGTTGTCATTGGCAATGGTTTCTCAATTAATTGCCTTTATTCCACAATCATAATTCTTTGTTTTAAGAATGCTAGTTGAAATAATATTTATTTTATGTAATATAAATTGTATCAACATAAAACAAGCCTATTTACTGGATTGGCTATTCAATAAAGCTGAAACTTCTTTCTTTGTTACTTCTTGAGATAAGATTAGATTTAAGTAATGAGAAAACTGTCAAGGTTGTGTCATTTGTTATTATTAATACATTCATCACTATCTATCAAAATAAGATTTCCTTTCTACTGTCCAAAGTTGAGTGTATTAGTTAACCACACACTTGTGTTGATTATTGATACTAAGAAATTCATAATTTTATTCATGCCTTTGGAAATCGATTGATTCCCATTTTATAATCTCTTTGAGTAGTCATATGTTTACAGAACTATTTAAAAGAATCCAAACTACACACAAGATAAGAGTGCATAGTTTGTTTCTTGGTTATAATGTTTAAAATTATTATATAATGTTTAAAATGTGTTAGCCCAATGGCTACATAATTTTATAATAATAGAAATTGATAAAAATAAAGAAAAAAGGAAAATAAACTAATAAATGTAAATTTAATGAAGTAAGCCCACTCAGGGAAAGAGAAATAATGTGGGAAGAATCAACATTGTTGCCTTTATTAAAAAAAAATAGAAGAGGGATTACACTTTACACAAAATTAAAGTGTGTTCCCTCTTTTTGTTCATGATATAGGCAAATGTGTGTGTGATTACTTCTACTATAGAAGACAGAAGAAAGGAAGATGATGTCAACTTTGTGCATTGGATTCTTCCAACATTTCTTCTATTTCCCTTTCTTTATTAAATTTACACCTATTTGTTAATTTCTATATATTTTTTATTTTTATCAATTTCCATTATTATAAAAAATCATGACATATTATTTGAATGTTTTTTCTTTTGTTCTATTAACTTATTTATAATGCTACTAACTGAGCAAATTTGCTTTGTAAAAATATCTGAAAAGTGTTGTTATATTTATTGATAGCTTATATATTTTTGTTTTGATGAATGTGTTTTTTTACCGTCGATAGCTTAGGTTCATTTGAAGCCTTGTCACCTACTGATTCCTCAATATTTTCGGGGACATTGTGATGGGTTTCAGGAGTTTAAGTCTTAAAGTTTTAATCCTTGGGTTTGCAGCCCAGTTTGTCTATTGCCAACTGGAGTTGGTCCAATTCATTTCTTAATATACCTGTTGGAGTCGGACCTCTTCACAGCCTTGTCTGTCATCCATTATGATGTACCATACTGCTTTCAAAATGGGACTTATTGCTCTGTCAAATTGTCGGCTAAATGTAGCGGACTGAACCACTGCCTTGGGTAGGTGTGGAGGGCAGTTTGTCTCGTAATAAAGTGTTCCCTATTTGAAACAATTAGAAGAATATAACTTTAGTTACCATTTTTGTTAAATAATAAAGTATATTTAAAAAATGTAATTTAAATTAATTTATTATTCAAATGTGGCTGAAAAGTGGGGAGGGGGTTTGATTAGTATGAATAGTTTCAAATTAAATTAAATTGAATTATAGCATCGTGTCTTTCTTCCTGTCCAGGTTATACGCTTAACTACTAATTACACTAATGAATTAAGAATTGGGAAGGTTTAATTTAGCGGAAGTGAGCTCGCATTTGCGTGGAGGGAGAGTGGAAACCTAGTTAGGAAAAAACCCTCCCAATTCACCCTATGGAGATTCGAACCTTGGTCTCCCCGTCCTCGGCAGTCTTGCTCAACAGGAAACTAGCGTGTTAGCTAACTATGCCACCGATGCGGGTTGTATGGTTAGTGTTCGTAGTTTTTGGTATTGTTAAACTCTTTGGGTTTCTATAGTTCTACTAAAAAAAAGTCACTTGCACTGTTGATCAAGCTTTCCAAAGAATTGGACTCTTAGTGACGAAACAGCCTTTGACTGGGAAGTCAGGGTTTTGATCCCAATAAAATGAAATGTTGGTGATTTTCGCTTTGATTTTTCCCTCTCTTTTGCGGCTTTAAGGCTGGTGCACCTTCTCTTAAACCTGCCTTCCTAATAGCTATCCTTTAGAGTGCCATATATTGAAAGTATTAATAGCTGCTTCGTTGGTCGAATGGTCTAGGTTATCACTCTCGCAATAGAATTGACTGCCCAAGACTGGAAGATCAGAGCTTTAATCTGGGTTGAGTGTACCGAGGAATGGTTTTCCACTCTTTCTCCACCCAAATGTAGGTACACATCCTCAAAACTCAACCATCCTCATCCCAGATTAACATAATTAGAATACATATGTGTAACTCAAACGGGTAATAACAGGGTGTATAGTGATCTGAAAAACCTCGAGTATGTTTTAACACAGCTATCCTTGTTATACATACACGCGCGCACACACACACACACACACACACACACACACACACACACACACACACACACACACACACATACATACATACATACATACATACATACATACATACATACATACATACATACATACATACATACATACATACATACATACATACATACATACATACATACATACATACATACATACACTAAAATTTAAAAAATCTCAACAGAAGACAATCACCAAGTGAGCCACTCTATAAGAAAAAGACTCAAATGAGATCTAAAAGATTTGCCTGATGTATAAAACATATACATATATATATATATATATATTCATTTGAAATTTCTTGTATGTGTATTCTTTCTGTTTATTTAGCCTTTTGAGTATCTTATTATGTTTTTAATATCCTGTAAAAGGTGTTAATGGCCTTCCTGTTCTGGTTTGCTTATAAATGCCAACAATAATATTAATAACAATATAGCAGTGGCTGAATGACATAATTTGTTAGATGATAAACTGTCATTGCTTTGCAGGTATAGTGAAACGCAAGGTGCTAGTGCTGGACCTAGACGAGACTCTGATCCACTCACATCATGACGGTGTGGTGCGCCAGACCACAGTCAAACCGGGGACACCGCCCGACTTTGTCCTCAAAGTTACCATCGACAGGCATCCTGTGCGCTTCTTTGTGCACAAGCGCCCGCACGTCGACTTCTTCCTTGACATTGTGAGTCTTGCTCGTTATCTGGCTATTCGATTGTTTGAAATTATATGAAATGAGACCAACATTTGCTTTCCTCGATTCTGATATTTAATTTATATTTCAATTCAAACAGGAATAGGTATTACAAGTGTAATTTCTTGAGCTGCGGTAGTTTTACTCGTTTTTTCTGCCTTTTGCGAATATATTAGTAATTTTTTTTTCTTTTAGAGTGATAGTGGTAGCTTTGCAAATTATTTCACAAGGTATCTTTATGTTAAGGTGACCTGGCGGTCTAAGGGTAAGGTGTCAGACTTCTGTGCTGGCGGCCGGGGTTCAATCCTCGGTCCCGGCACAGATTTATCTGATTACCAAACCCTTCCTTCACCTCTGGCAAGACATCTTGTGAATGTGTGGAATGCCAGGCCTCCATCGTGGTTCGGATTCCATGTTAAACTGTAGGTCCTTCATTTCATCTCACAATCACCCTACCATTATACATTAGCGTAAGTGCGTATAACCTGAACGGGTAGTAAGACGCGGTGCTAATAATAATAATCTTTATGTTGAATATATCTAAGATTTTTCATTAAAGCATTGCCTGAAGAGATGATTGGAAACAACATTGTGTAAGCAGTAAAAAAAAGTATCCCCTCTAACAAGTTTATAGTTGAATGGTCGTAAGAAACATACCAATCCAAGAGGTTACCATAGTTGGCTTTTGTTATAAAGGATACTTTCAAAAATACAAACTTTTTTGCTTTCAATATTAATAACATTTTACTAGAGGTGCATCGATTCAGTAAAACTGATTATCGATAACTGTTGTTTAAAATAATTATTCATGCTACAATTATTTACACTGATTAATCCTGATTATTGATTATTTATTAATAGCTATTGGGAAATATGCTTAAGAAAATGATAACAGTTAATGTAATTAAAACAAAAATATATTTTATGCATAGCCGGTGAAAGTTGGAACTATATTGTTAGTTTTATCAACAGTAGGAACTTATATTTCTTTATCTGGTTATGTAATCTTTTCATTGCCCGCAACCCAGATGCAGTGTGTATCGAAGTGTTTTTTGGGGATGATTTTGATCACTAAACTCCTACCTAAAAATTTTGATTCAAATTTTACTTTAAAAAAGATTAACCAACACAATCACTGATTACAGTTAATTGGTGATGCACTAATAATCACCCGATAGTGATTCATCGGTATCCACATTGGTACATCCGTACATTTTACTGTATAGTGTAAAAAAAATATGATTGAGTTTTCCTTTAGAGCTGAATTGAATTGTGGATATTTTTTGTTAATTCTATGCTGGAGTTTTTTTAATGGTGTACTTATTCATTATATAATGTTATATATTGAAATCACTTATTTGTGTTTAATATTTCATTATAATCAGATAAATCAAGTTATCACAACATGAAATTTAATTACTTCAGAATTGTTCATTGTAGTATTTGTAATATACTCTTGACTTACACTCCAAGGTAGCAAGCCTACCTTGCATTATTCCACTATGGTTTAACATATAAGATAGTCATAGTGTAATCCAGCAAGGTAAGACTAATATCTTTCAGGATAAAAGAAGGCTACATAACAGTTCAGAATGGCAAAGATTGAACAGAGAAAATTAGTTTATCCGTCAATATTTTGAGTCAAAGCCGGATTATTTTTTTTTGGGGGGGGGGAAGAGTCAAAGCTAGATAATTTTTTCTTTCAACCCAAGACGAAGTTTTGAATATTCTAACACCCCTAATATCTTTGGTAACTGTCAAAAAAGTTTTCCTCCTACAAGCTACCAATTTTCCATCATAAACTTTAGTTCTAATCAAAGGGTTATTTATGTGATTATCTGACTATAGATTGAATTTCAATCCTTTAATTGGTCATCACACAAGCGATGGGCCTGTCATCACATTGGGAGGAAGGATTATTTTTATTCTCTCATTGTGTTGTAAAACACGAGTATTCAAGGGTCTAGTTTTATATAATACTCTTGTGTATTCTTTCCAGGTGTCTCAGTGGTATGAGTTGGTGGTATTCACTGCCAGCATGGAGATCTACGGCGCTGCAGTTGCTGACAGACTGGACAACAACCGCGGCATATTGCGGCGACGTTACTTGACAACTCCCCAGGGGCCTACCGGGCCTACCCAGGTCAGACACTCGCTCTAAAGGACCTTGAACATTAATTTGTGTGATATTAAAATAACACATATTTTACCCTCTTTTAACACGCTGATCCCCACAATCCGTGTATCCGCAAGTGAACTTTCCACCAGGACCAGCACGAGCCCTGGGACTGCGCGATGTAGTTTGTTTCTGACCTTTCCGACAGCCCTGGGGATTGAATTCATGTGGGTGTGGCTATTGAGTGGGACTGCCCTGGGCACCCTTTATCTTGCCAATTTTTTTACTTGTGTTCCATTGGAGTTTACAATTGTATAAGAATGCCCAGTTGCACTCATAAAACTCAGTATTAGACCACAATCAAAACACAATTTTTTAACGATTATTTCATAAATGTGGACTTTGTGACGTTGATTGGGACCAAAATGTTAATTCAATCCAAGGAGTAAACTCTACCATTCCGGCTGGGGCTCATTGAGTTAAGAATAAATTTCATTACCACCATAATATGGTTTACCTTACCTCATATTAAAAAAAATTAAGGTAAAATTTCAAAAATTGCACCAAGACAGGTAACTTTATCTTTTTATTGCATACATTTTTCTTCCATAAATTTAGATATTATGCTTGGGCCCTAGTATTATAAAACTTGAATAAAGATGATATTTACACAAGATTAAATTGCCCAAAAACTGTGTGAAAGTTGTTTAAATCCCATTCAGGGTGTTTCTCCTGGATAATTTTTCACTCTCCCTCTGTACAAGTGCAGGAACATTTCTTTTAAATATTACATTTCTTATACCTATAATATTAGAATAATTAATATATATGCATTTAACCCCAAACATTAGTGAGCTGCAACTTTTTTTAAAGATTGTTTTATGGTTTTCGTTTTCAATGCCCAATAAAATTTTTATACTTTCTTAAATAAGAATTTATTTATTTAAAAAAGAAGGAAAAAGTAATTTCTAAGTAGTATGTTCCTGGATAATGTAATATTTGTTTCCTTGACAGACAACGCCATTCCTATTAAGTCGTGGTTTAGTGACCCGATGGACACCGCCCTGTTGAACCTTCTGCCGCTGCTGGATGCACTCAGATTCACCCAAGATGTCCGTTCTGTGCTCAGTCGGAACCTGCACCTACACCGGCTGTGGTAGCATTACCAAGGTAAGACTGTCAGACCCTCAGGACCGGCCGTGGTAGTATTACTAAGGTAAGACTGTCAGACCCTCGGGACCGGCCGTGGTAATATTACCAAGGTAAGACTCGCAGACCCTCGGGACCGGCTGTGGTAGCATTACTAAGGTAAGACTGTCAGACCCTCGGGACCGGCTGTGGTAGCATTACTAAGGTAAGACTGTCAGATCCTCAGGACCGGCGGTGGTAATATTACCAAGGTAAGACTCGCAGACCTTCGAGACCGGCCGTGGTAGCATTACCAAGGTAAGACTGTCAGACCCTAAGGACCGGCGGTGGTAATATTACCAAGGTAAGACTGTCAGACCCTCGGGACCGGCAGTGGTAATATTACCAAGGTAAGACTGTCAGACCCTTAGGACCGGCGGTGGTAATATTACCAAGGAAAGACTCGCAGACCCTCGGGACCGGCTGTGGTAGCATTACTAAGGTAAGACTGTCAGACCCTCGGGACCGGCTGTGGTAGCATTACTAAGGTAAGACTGTCAGATCCTCAGGACCGGCGGTGGTAATATTACCAAGGTAAGACTGTCAGACCCTCAGGACCGGCGGTGGTAATATTACCAAGGTAAGACTGTCAGACCCTCAGGACCGGCGGTGGTAATATTACCAAGGTAAGACTGTCAGACCCTCAGGACCGGCCGTGGTAATATTACCAAGGTAAGACTGTCAGTACCTCAGGACCGGCGGTGGTAATATTACTAAGGTAAGACTGTCAGACCCTCAGGACCGGCGGTGGTAATATTACCAAGGTAAGACTCGCAGACCTTCGAGACCGGCCGTGGTAATATTACCAAGGTAAGACTGTCAGTACCTCAGGACCGGCGGTGGTAATATTACTAAGGTAAGACTGTCAGACCCTCAGGACCGGCGGTGGTAATATTACCAAGGTAAGACTCGCAGACCTTCGAGACCGGCCGTGGTAATATTACCAAGGTAAGACTGTCAGACCCTCGGTAATCTTTGATCTATTGGCGCTTAATTAAACTTAAGCAGGAAAGGGGTGAAGGGGATTTACTAAGTAAATAATGTTAATGAAGGTGAATTCTACATTTACACAAATAAGCAATTTACGATTATTATTTTTTTGTTTGTTCTCTCCAACGATACGCAAATGTTCATAAACATTAGTATGACAGGAATGAACTTTTTTTTTTACTCAAAGACATTTGACATAAATATTTTTGTGCTTAACCAACCTTGAAAAACTGGGAGCAGTTCTAAATCCAGAGTTGTTTGGTATTTGGTTACATTTTGAGAACAGAGAAAAAATTGCAGCAATCAGAATAAAATAAAATTAGAAAAGTTATTTCTTAAGTTTATACAAGTTAATCAACATTTTTATAAGCGTATGATAATTTGTTTTAGAGTTCTAATACTATTTTTTCAGCAAAACAAAATTGATAGGGAAAGCTTAGTAGCCACACCCCAGACCATTGATTTAACACTTAACTGAATGTATGAATGTTAGAATGAATACACATCTGCAAATGGTTTTAAGAATTTAGTTTATATTTCTTCTTTATACCATTCTGCTATATTCCTATTTCCTCTTATCTTCATAATTTTTTCCAAGATACAGATTTGTATTCTAGAATTGAAGGTAAAGTGAAGATTTGTAAAATAGTCGCTCTGATCCATCTATTAGAAATGAAGTCAAAGATTTGCACATCCTTAGAAAAATAATAGGCTAGAACACACACAAAACTCATGAATCTAAGTTTTTTTTATATGTTCTGTTTTTTTACATGTATAATGTATTGTGTCCCTCTTTTGGCAGGTTGACGTGGTGTTGTGTGAACAAACATCTCCCGCAACCTGAACTGTAGTTTGTTGTGGCTAGCTCTTCCGTGTCACTCCTACATCAAGAGTCGTCATTATTTTGTGTTCGGAACTAAATTACCATGCTTGACACACTGTACAGAAAGCTAGCATTTTTTTTTTTTTAGAAAATGAAACTTTTACATGTTAATTATAAACACTTTTTTTTTGTTTTTGTTCAACATAGCTATTTAAAATTATGAACCCTGTAAGCTATGAGTAAAAGAGAAAGTTTTCTAAAAGTGTTAATCATTCTACCAGTCGCTACATTATAAACACAATTAGTTGATGATTTGCGCGAAAAAGAAATTGTTTAATAAGTCATAAACAAAAGTGTTTTATTTATTTTGAGAAAAAAATAATTTATAATTATTTATTTTCTGGAAAGTTTCTTTAGTATTTCGACTTTTTTTTAGTGTTCCAAATTATATGTTATACATATTTTGGATTATTATTAGCGTATGAATGCATTTCTTAGTTTTGTGGGTTATTCAATGTACTACATTATGTTAGGTCAAATTTTACGACTCCCCTTTCATTCAGTTGACATATTTCTGGTTATACTAACTATCCGACAACATTGACAAACATATAAACTGACCTGTTTGTTGGGTGTATTACATGCCACTCTAACTTTAGAAAACTATTTCATTTTATTATTTTGAGAAAATATATTGGTAGCTGTGTTGATTTATTATAAAGCTTATCTAAACTCATCCTGTGCAGAAATGCTTTTAAGTTGTTTTTTATAAGTGTGTCTAGTCAGACATTAACATCAGGAGTATTTAAAAGCATTTCTTATTTTTGAAGACTCGAAGCACCTCAGATTAAATTCTATCTTTTATCCAAATTAATTTGCTTATTTCAATATGATTTTGTGCAAAGCAGTGCTGTGATGAACTATTGACATTTCTGCAAGGATATACCAGAAGCATTTAAACCAAATTTTGAATGAATTTCTTAACCATTCTTCAAATTAAAACGCACAATTTTTTTTTATGCTAACCATTCTTAATCGATTCATTATGAAGATGCTATTATACCCATAGCTCAAAACTAAATAAATTGTTTGAATTTTATTATGTTAACAACTATAACACTTCATTTAGTATTAAATATTAGGGGTCTGTAAAGCTTCAATAATATCAATACTGATTCGAATTTTATATTTGATTCAACTACCCATATTAAACCAAATTATATACGAACCAATAATGTTTTAGGCCAATACAAATCCCACAATCTGCCCAAAATATGTTAATACAATTTAAAAATTGAATTCTAGTAAGGTTAAGTAATTTCTTCCATATTTGCCCAAAAAAGCTGCTTTTTTTCTGTCTAGAAGACAGTCTTTATAAAACCTTAGTATAGGCTATAATTGCACCCTTGTATAATACGTAACAAATGTAACTTTGAGGATTGTAGATATATATTGAAATAGTTTATAATCACCACAATAGATGGTGTTCTTTACTGCTTTGACAAGGTGAACTATTTTTCCATGAGCATGTTGAATTTACATTTATATGTGATAACTTATAGGACTATGGTCCAAAACTAAAATAATATTTTTTATAATACGTAGTTCTTTTTATTTAACTTAATTTTAGCATATATAATTAGCATATGCTTCTATTAGATAGTATTTAAAATTTGCGAATAATATTTGCTTTGATACTAACTCTAAAAACATGCTTCGCGGATGTCTATTGAAGACATGGTTGACAAAGGAAAAATGGCACCAAACATCTGTATTAGATTAAACATTGGAAGGAGGATAGAAGGACAAGGCCTACACACTTACCAGGAAACTGTAGGCCTCATTACATAATTTTCGGGGTACTTCAGCCCCCTTATTCAGCAGAAGAAAGTAAAATAGTTATAAATAGGGTTGGTCAAATCCTTTGATTCTTTAATGAGGTTTGAGATTTTAAAAAATATATTTTTTCATAATTGTTAATTGAAATATTTAAAAAAAATTTCTTTGTCTGCTTGTTGGTGGCTCGGCCCCAACATAATCAACAGGAAAAACTTAACAGCCAGGCCCCGGGCCATTATTTTAACACTTAACTGAACGTATTGTTAGAGTTTTTGCAAAATAAAATTTTAACGTTCATTGACTATTTCTACTTTATACTATTGTTATATTTATATTTCCTCTCAGGTTCATAATTTTTTACAAGATTCGAAGGTAAAATGAAAATTTAAATATGTATTTGTTAGCTAGCGGTTTTGACCAATCTCTTGTAGTAATTATAAATCTTTGGAAATTAATTTCCAATCATTGTGTTGAGAGAGCTCTACTTGAATGTTTAAGGAATTCATACATTTTTAATTTAATAATATGGGAATTGGTTAAAATTGTGATAATGCTTCATTAACCCTTTCCCTGGTGCATTTTTAGCACAGCGATTTACACAGGCCAGGCAGCCATTTTTCTATTTGTATACTCTTATACAACACATATTTTCGCTACTCATATATTTTCTCATTTATTGCTGAATTCATGGTCATAGTATAACATTGAACTGGTAGCTCCAATATAAAGTATTCAGACTGGCTAAAAGTACAGTGGTTCATTAATAGATGGCATTACAATAACTTATTGTAGTGAAACTTAGATTCACACCCGCGCCAGGGAATTAGTTAAGATGGTAATAAAACATATTTACTATTCTTATATGTTTTGAGTCAGGTCTTTCACATTTTGTTTATAATACTCCGGAAACTATGTATGTATATCCATTCTACATGCCTAACATAAGCAAATGAGACAGGAAAATGTGAAATTGACAGATGTTACTGCTGTGTCAACTTATTACAACACTGCGTGTAGTCACATGTTTTTTTAATTGAATGAAAGTATTCTCTTGCTATACATTACTACGATGGTTTGTTTTGATCAAAACTTTGTTTTACTTTTGTCCAGAAATATTTGAATGAACCACTTAACAACTTAACCATAACCATTTTTTCCAACCCCTATAAAATGTTTCTTTGTGTTTGTCTTTGAATTCGTTTTCAGTGGTAACCTTACTGTTGGCACAAATAATTGTGAAAGTTTTAAACAAATCTTCGGCACTTTGTAAACCATCATCCAAGTTTCAGTTTAAAAATGAATTGATGATTGTTTTCTGTATCAGAAAACATTATTACATTTGAAACTGAACATTATGCAGATGCAGGAATTTTTTACTTGTTAACTAAACTGTTGTAATATAGTGAAAATAAAACCTTTGAAATTTTTTGCACTTCTTTAAAGTATGTAAGTGTTTATTTTCCCTTAAAAGTTAAAGGGATGCCATTCAAAGCTTGGATGCAATGTGTGAGGACAATACTATTTTAAATGATGTTAAGGAGATATTAATATCCAAGAATCATTTGTTGTAAATAAGGAAACACTAAAAAAAAAAAAATAGAAAGGACACTTTAAAAAAATTGCCGTTAACATTGATAGCGTCGTACTATATTTGTTATTATATTGGTATTGATATTATCCATCAAAATTGACGGCTGTTGATGACATGACTTTGACGTATGAAGATATGAAAGTAGTTCTAGTAAAAAAAATATTTTACTCCGATACTGTTCTTCCTACCATGATATTATAATTTATCCAAAGTGCACTGGTTACAAAGGCAATACCCTATAATATTCACAAGAACATTTCAAAACTTGGATTATCTGACTGTTTTTAGAGTATTAAAATTTGTGTACTTATTGTTTGGTAAAATCTATACTTGAGGGAGAGATGATAATTTTTTTTCTATCCATTAGTATACATAATTATCTTAAATATATGGTTATTGTTTTATTGAAAGTCTTTGAAATACATTAACGATTTACATCATACTAAAAATTTGGGTAGTATGAAGTATTGTTTTTCACAAGCCTTATTTAAATTATCTAAAATTTACTTTTCATCTGAAAATTTTTATTTCATGCACATTTTGTATTCATCATAATCATCCAGCGATGTTTACAGCTTCCAACCGGATAAACTTAGTAAATCGCTACCATCTTCCCTTAACTCTCCACTTCTCTTCCCACTGCTTTGGACATCTTACCATACCCTTCAGCTCCAACCTACTTTTCAGCAATCATTCTCTTAACATTCCCATATCATCTCATCCTGACCCTTACTCCTGCTATTTCTCATACAACCTCGTTTCTTAACCCGTCTCTCCTGGTGACACCTAACATGCTCCTCATAAACCACATACTCATCGCTTCTACTTTCCTGACCTCACTCCTAACCACTGTGCATGTTTCAGCGGTACCAGGGGTGCATAGATTTTCCTGTATAGTGTTCTCTTGCATGTAATGGAAATTATTTTTTTCCCCACGACAAATCCCTCACACATCTTTAGAATGAATCTTCTTGCTGTATCCATTTCACTATCCCTACTTGTTCCTCCCTATATTAAAACAACAAAACCTTAGGAAATCTTGAGCATATTTTAATAATAAATATTGTCTGATTTAATCTTATATGTATACTATAACTAGTAACTCTAAAAGGTTTACAAACAAAAACAATTTTTTAAAATTGTAAAACAGCTGTTATACCTGTATTCACATTTTTAATTATGGTAATCATTTTATTTGGAATAGATAACCAGAAAACCTGCTTTTAAAAATGTGTTTATCAGTGTTTAATCGAAACGGTTTATTCTTCAAAAACCCTGACTTACCATCCTAATTTAAACTGTAGTAATAATAATGTTGGCTCATAGAAGAAAAAAGATATGCTTGCATCTATAAGTACAAATTCTTATCTTAGGGATGGATAAAACACGTACAAATTTGAGATTGAGAACATAATTTTTTTTCCCTCTCTTTTGAATGTGTCTTACTACCCATCTGGCCTATCTGCATATTTACGCTTATGTGGTAGGGATGAGGAAGGTGGAGTTCAGATTAAATGTAGGACCTACCCGCATTTATTTGAAAGGTAAGAGTTGGAAATGATCAACTGGAAACCGACCTTCCCACCTTGGGAAATCCAGTCTGATGTAAGAGTAACTCCCTGAACTATATAACCACCAACAATAATTATTTCTTGAAACCTATTTTAACACTTGACCTTTTTTTTTAATGCAAACTTATATTTTACAATTGTATCACACAAATAAAATAAAAAAGGCTTCATAATGTCTTATTGCTAACATTGATGCTTGCACAGTAAAAAGAGGAGCAAAGTTCATGTTTTACATTGCTGTCACTGGACAAAAACAATCTTTGTTTCACATAAAAGGCAACCACCAAGTAATAACCTTATTCTTCAACTTAGGTTTTGTTCAACTGACACTATCTATGAGGAGTGAAACATACAAAACAATTCTATTTAAAAAAAAACTATTCTTTCTTGACATTTCCTTTAACTTTTGCTTAAGCTTGATTCACACTTTCGCCGAAAATAGAGTGCATAATCTGCTTGAGTGGCGCAGCAATCCACACGATTGCAGAAACGTGCGTGATACTTTGTTACAAAACTAGACACAGTTGACTACTGACATATTTGAGTTGGTTGGGAAATATAAATTCTAGCTCAGTAATTGGTTGAAAGTATTTTTTTATAAATACTAATTCTGCCTCAATTGATTAAAGTAAGTTTTTTTATTACATTATAGTATAAGGAATTCAAATTTTCTTTTGATAAGATAATTTTTTAAATTTGTATCTGAAAGACAAATGATTTTTTTAAATGGTAAATTATTACCATTTGCTATATAATTCAGTCAACAACCATCTAGATAGGAAATACTAGCATTTATTTTGTTTTGTTGATTCTTTAGGAAGTTACATTGCATGTTTCTCTTATTTCCTCCTGTAGAGTTCTCATATAACCAAATCTAGAACGAGGGATTGAACTCTGACAAATTCTCTTCAAGAGGTAATGATTGACTTGATTATATGGTTGTACTGTGTAAGGGTGTTTTGGGGTTTCAAATACAGTATTCTTGAAAGTTTGGCTATTAATAATTTAAATATTTTTCATTGAAGTCCTATGAATTCTACAATTCCAATTATGTTTGCAAAAAATACTATAGCGTTGTATGAATTCAATTTGTCGACAGGAAATATACACTCACTGCAAATCTTGACAAATGCTTCACACTTATTGCATTTATTATTGTATACAAATATATTCATAATTTTTATAGCTCTAAGTAGAAAACTAGGAGACTACATAAGTTATATTATACCTGTTATGTGGTTGAAAGTTTTTTTCAATAGTTCTATCAATTCTTGCATCCATTTTGTTATTGAATATTCATGTTAACAAAGGAGGCGGCGTTTGGTAATTTTTTTATATTTCAACGTTTTAGATAAGTATTTATAATTATATTCCTAATTAGTTAGTTTCAATTATTAAACTAAACGTAATAATAAATCTATCAACCAATATAGTAAACACAGGGTAAATATGTTGGCAATATTAGTGACATTTACCTGCTTCGGTGGCTGCATGGTATAACACTCTACTCTCTATGTATAATAGACTGCTGATGACAAGGAAATAGAGGTTTGAATCTTTGTTGGGTGTATTTAGGATGGTTTTCCATTTTCCCTCCACACAAATTTGGATACACTTCCTCTAAATATAACCTTCCTAATCCATAAATGTGTATAACCCAAACGGGATGTAAGATGCTGTGCTTTAAAAAAAACCTGATATCAAATTACTAAAATGAAGCTAGTTTAAAATACTACAGTGAAATGTTTAAACTTTGAAAAATAAAAATCATAGTTCCATTTTATTTTATTTTTTTCATCGTGGCTTGCTACCTTTTCGGGTTATAAGCGTAATATAAACTAATTACGCTATGCTAGGAACAAAGGTTTAATTTAGAGAGTACCTGAATTTGGGTGGAGAGAGAGTGGATAACCAGTGAATAAAACACCCGACCAGGATATGAGCCCCACTCTACCCCCGTTATCAGAAGTCCAGTATATTGTGAGTGTGACGCCTTGGACCATTTGACCACTTAAGTGGGTAAAAATATATATATATTGTTTCATTTTTAAGTCAAGTGTATGCTTTCAATCGCTGAGTAGTTTGATTGAGACGATCCTGACATTTGCACTACTTTATTTTCTGGGATGCTTATTGTACTATTAAAAAAGGGTGCTTGACACTTTACTGCCCTTGGTTACAGTTATATGTATTTTATTATGATAGGTGTTAATGTTTAGTCCATATACAGGATAAACATTTGATTCACATTAAATATACAAGCTATTATCATTAAAGCATAGGTCTCATATGAATACTAATGAACAATTTTCAGTACTACAACCAAAAATTTCGATTGCACATTTCATTCCTTATGAAATAGTTTTTTATCTAATACTTGCATCAAATTAGTGTTGGATGGGAAGATTCCAAAGTTTTGTGATGTGAAATTTACTTAAAACTGGAAACTAACAAATCAATAGGGTTTTGTTTAGCAGTGCGTCTTACTAATTGTTTGGGTTATACGCTTATGTACTAATTAAGCTAATGGGTTAAGGATTAGGAAGGTTTTCTATACTCGCATTTGTGTGGATGGTGTGTGGAAAACCATTTTGAGAAAAACCACCTTCACTACACCAGACTAAGAATCGAACCTCGATCTCCCCATCATCGGCAGTCTAGTCTACTGCGAGAGTAGCTCATTTGACCACGTGGCCAACGAAGTGGGTTTTTTTGATGAAAATTATTCAAATAGTTGTTCAGACTGATTGGCATCCCTTTCCATAATATCCCAATGTACATAAAGTTAAATGCAACAAGAAAATGTTGTATTTGTTGTAACGATACAAATAATTAAATGTTAAGATTCATTGCCTAGATGAGTCACCACAGTTAAGTACAATTTAGATAATTGTGATGTATTAGTTATGTGATTCGTGACAAAACGAACGTTACAAAAAAAAATACCTTGGTAATTTGTCATTATATGTTGTGTTTCCATTTTATTATTGTAAGGACATCTTGTATCTGGAAGTGCAGAGAAAACTCTGTATAATTTATAATATTTGTCAAGTAAAACAAAACTTTACTGCAAAATGGTGTGTTTATTTACTTTATTAATGTACATGTGCGTTCCTCATTCCACTGTTTGATAGTTTTGTTCTGTGCTCAATAAATGTGAGTATTCATAGGAACAGGCAGAGTTGGGGGAGCAGTAATGTGCTTGACCGGGATTTGGTTCTGACTTGGAGCATTAGGGGTCATCCATAAACCATGTGATTAATTTTTCCTTTACTTTATTTTCGCTACTCACTCTCCCTCATGTAACACCAAGTATACATTCAGTCTGACCCCTACCCTTCCTCCAACCTGTGTTAAGTAACTTTTCACATAAAGAGTGAATGTCACTTGCTTCAATGACCGCATAGTCTTAAGACGTCACGCTCGCAATAGATTAGACTACCATTGACGGAGAGATCAAGGTTTTGATCCCGGTCGGGTGTACTGAAGGTATTTTTTCCTAAATAGTTATCAACAAAAATATGTGTAAACTTCCTCTTAAAGTAATCTTTCCTAATCCCTAACTTATTAGCGTAATTAGTACATAAACGTATAACCCGAACAAGTAGTAAGCTAAATTAAGAAAAGAAAGTGAATGTAATTATTTCATATGGAAGCCCGTGTGATGCTAAAAAGGGACTTAAATTTAATTCAACTCAGTATCGGAAGTTATTTATAAAGTGTGTTTATTAATGGTGGAAACATGCACAGAAATATATATCATTAGAATTTAAGCATAAGATCTTTGTTATGTAACACTAAGATGTATCCACCCTCTTCTACACGTAACACCCTGTAGACATTATAGAACTTTCCCTCGCTCAACAGCGGTACATGGTTTATGGATAACCCCCTATTTGTGTTTTTACTAGCAATAATTAAATGAATCTTCTTTAAAACTAATATTTCTCGCATGGTAGATAGTTAAGTCTGGGATAATTGGTACCAGCACCATTGCACAGCATCAAATATATTCATAGAGGACTAACGCTATTGTTACTGTTGCCCGACTCTTAGGTACAGCGGGTTTTATCCCAACGTAGCCCCATATAGATGGAGGTTGGTGTCTGAGGGAGACAGGGATAGAAAGGGTGGTCAAAGTATAAAGAAGATGTATTGAGCCATGAGGGTACTTACTACCTTGTCCTACCAGTGTACTAGGTTAATAATCCGCTTACTCCATGCAACTGATTCACTTCGATATACTTAACCCGAATCTGGTTACGACTGTATCACAGGTCTACCCAATTAATCTCAAACCATGATTTCACACATAACTTACTGTACCTAACCAACAATTGGAAACTTATACCAAATTTTTTTTTTTAACCATGATCTATCTATAAAATTGAGTTAAATGAAATTTCTAGAACTTCATACCTATCTCTAAATGGTTTTAATTTGAAATTAATTTTTCCGTTTGTTCTAATAATCTTGCAGTTGAGTGGCAGAAGACTTGTTCCAACAGTAAGGGGCTAATTATTTCATAGATGAGCTTAAGTTTTTAATATAAACTTATTTTTATTTTAAGTGGCTTTTATGAAGCAATAAATTAGCAGTAAGTGATCTGTGACATGCTTTGTCTCATCTAATATGACACAATGTCACGGCTGTAGGGAGAATTTAATTTGGGGTTTGGTGAAGGAGGGTAGTTTCAAAATCTTAAGTTTATGACATGATGTTAAGACTTACTATTAAAACCTAAGAAATAATAACATTGTTATTGTATACAGTAGTGGTGGTTCATTTATATGAGAAGGAAGCGGGTGAGGGGCAAGTCGCAAAAAAAAAATTGTTAGGAGACTTTCTATCCTTCTCTCCCCTTGTTAATGTTAGAAAATTGGATGATTCTAGAATCTACAGTAGTCCTCGTTTGGATAAATTTTGAAAATTATACTCTTTTAAAAGCTATTCAGAGTAGATGGTGCTCCCCCTGAAATTTGAATACTCATAGAGGTTATTTGGTGTAGTCTCCCTTACCAAACTTTTGAAAATTGAATGCCTCTAAAAGCCCATTTAAGATGTGCTTACAATTATTTTTTTTATAAATTTAATTTCCTAGAATCTATTTTTTAAAATAAGACTCCTCTAGGAGCTATTTGAAGTAGTCTACCATAAGAAAGCTTTTAAAATTGGATACCCTTAGAAGCTATTTGGAATGGTCCTGCATGTTTTTTTTAAAATTGGATGATTCAAGAAATGATTAAAAGTGGTCTTTCCCCAACACATTTTTGAAAATTGAATACTTTTAGAAGCTAATTGGAGCAACCCTCACTTAAATCTTTGAGATTATTATATAAATTTAAATGCTATTTGGAGTGCCCCCTAAAGGTGATTTTTTAAAAGTGAATGCCTTTGGCCTTTAGAAGCTATTTAGAATGACATTCCCTCGGATTTTTTTAAGTGAAAAGAAAATGCCTCTTTTAAGTTATTTGAAGTTTGATACAATGTCATATTTAAGCTTCATATTAAAAAACTTCAGAACATTTTGGGGGGAGGTGGTGTTGAACCCCCAAAGTTCCCCCCACATTCCTATAACACCCATGCTGGATGTGTATTTGTGTAGACTTTATAAAAAGTGAGATAGCTAATAGAAGTTTGTCATTTTGGGTCTTAAATAGCATCCACCATCCAGACTTTATATAATTAATTTAACTTGTATAGATAGGGAACACATTCAAAATTCCTTTAAATAAAAACCAGAACCTTGGTTAAATAGGCTAATACTAGACAGCCTTAATATAATATTTAAATGGAGATTTTAAAAAATATTGGATAAACAGTCTACAATACAGCATGTCACACCTTTATAAGTTTCTGGTATACCTCCCTGTTAAAAGTTTTCCTCCTTTTTATATCAAGATTCAAATGACATTTGAAAAGAATGCATTTTATGTTGTGAAGATGGCAACACAACAAATTTAAAATATTTTGGCGCGAGCACAAGTCCAGGTGAGCAAGCAAAATACCTTAACAGTTGAATACATTTAGCCAACATTATGACTTTGGAACTGCTAATAATAAAGTATGTTTAATTTTTATATTAAACTATAGAAACATTTTTTTCTTAGATATAGTTTGAAAACTAAACGTTTATTAAAAATATCGATGATAATTTCATTTGCGACTATTAACTAGGCTTATACTTTATGAGTGTGACATATTTTTATAGCGAATTATAAAACCACTTTTGGCTAGCTTGAAATAAGTCAAATACAACTAAATCAGCTGGCCAAAATAATAAAGAGATTGAAATGACTGTGCTTGCGTGCGAATTTCCTGGATTTGTACTTCTACCAAACCTTTGTAGCAAACTTTAAACTATGGCAACTAATAACGAAGATGTTAAAAATGATCAAATAATTGAGTCAAGAGAAAGTCTAGTAAGTTTATACACTACAACTCCTCATTACAAGTATGCTACTATATAAGTAGTAATATGTTATCCCAAGTGTTGTAACATTATTTATTCTCATATAGCCTAGATTATATTATGTTTTAATATTTGTAAATTAGGATATCTTAATTTAATTCTTATTATAAACTTAACAAGAAAAATTAAGTTTATCCGAATTTTAATGGAAACTGGTTCCCATATAGGTCTAGGACTTAACCCTAGTTAATTATGTTGTTATTATTATTATTAGAACCGCGTCTTACTACCCGTTCGGGCTATACGCACTTACGCTAATGTGTAATGGTAGGGTGACTGTGAGATGAAATGAAGGACNGCTAATGTGTAATGGTAGGGTGATTGTGAGATGAAATGGAGGACCTACAGTTTAACGTGGAATCCGAACCACGGTGGAGGCCTGGCATTCCCCACATTCACAAGATGTCTTGTCAGAGGTGTATGAAGGGTTTGGTAATCAGATAAATCTTTGCCGGGACCGAGGATTGAACCCCGACCGCGAGCACAGTAATTATGTTAATGTTATGTAATAATCACTTTCTTTATAAGTTTATATTTTTAATTATTGCATAATGCTGCCATATACAGTATTAATTCTTCTATGTACCAAATTGATAAACATAACATGAGAAAGTTAAATCTATCATCTCAACAATATTCTGGCAGGTCAGGATTCAATCTAGATTGTATGGCTGATTTTTTAAAATTTATTTTGAGTCTAGTGGTACTGGTATATATAAGCTTAATTTTGGGCTGTATTTGTGCATGAAAGCATTTTTTGGAAAACATTTGTACAGTATCAAAATAAACCAGTTTTGGAGGTGATATGAAATTTGTTAAATGGATTAGGACTCAAACCCCACATTTTTCGTAATTCAAAAAGGGGTACATTGGGTTGGTAATATTTTGGCATCCCGCCCAGCGTCGTCAAACTGATTGATTGAAGTTACAGAGAGACATACGCTAATACAATCTGTTTCTTTGTATTAGTTCATGAACTTTGCCTTTAAGCTCAAATTGTCTTACTATTGTGTTTTTTTTTCAGGTGAACAAAGCAGCCGATTTTCTCAGAAACCCGAAGGTGTACAAAAGTGCTCGAGATCACCAGGAAGAATTCCTTAAATCGAAAGGACTGACAGATGATGAAGTTCAGCTTGCATTTCAGCGAGCTAATGTGCTTATTCAAGAAGATCAGAGGATACAAATGGTAAAATGAAGCAAACGGAATTGATTTAATTAACTTAGATGTTGTAGGCTTATATGAATAATATAATTAACAATTCTGGCATATAATCAAGGTTGTAGAGTCGGTACACCAAGCCTTCGACACCGACGCCTCTATTTTTTACTGTCCAACTCTGACTCGTTTATAAATGTCTAAAGTACATATTAATTCGTACCGGTAGCCTAATAATAAATTTGCTGCAGTAAAATGCTCCATTATAGATAATTTCATGGGACTTTTCTTTGACATTGTGAATTTTATTAATTATTATTAGTTGTTCTTCAACACGCTTCGGTGGGCGTTTGGTCTAATCCGCTACTCTCATGTTGAACTATACTGCCGAAGACAGGGAGATCGAGGTTTGAATCTCAATCAGGTGCACTGAGGGTGGTTTTTCCTAAGTGGTTTTCCACTCTCCCTCCTCGCGAATATGGGTGCACTTCCTCAATTAAACCTTCCTAATCACTAACCCATTAGTGTAATTAGTATATAGGTGTATGACTCGAACGGGTAGTAAGACGTGGTGCTAACAAAATTAAAGCTCATAAGGCTATCTCACTAGAATGAATTAGCTTGTATCCTTTATGACGGCAGCATGGTCTAAGGTGTCACTATCGCAGTAGACTAGACTTCCGATGACTGAGAGATTGAGGTTCGAATCTCGGTTGGGTGTACTGAGGGTGGTTTTCCTAAATTGTTTTTACTCTCCCTCAACATAAATGTGGGTACTGATTATAATATTTCTCATCCCTAAAACCATTGGCATAATTAGTATATAAGCGTATAACCCAAACAGGTAGTAAGACGCGATGCTAAACAATTATTATTATGTTGTAGGTAGGTTATGTTGATTTCAAAGGATACCCTGATCCTTCAATGAAAATAATATTTTCCAGATTTGATTTGTATTGATTTTTACATTGAATATAATAATTTTACTAAAAGTTGATTTTAAGATTTATGAGCTATCTTTGTAACCCTGTTGACATTGGTTATTAGGGTCTCGAGTACGTTTACTGTTAATTCCCCCTTTTTGTTCTTCGTCAAACGGGGTCTAATATTACTTTCATTATTACTGGCATGTATTGAAATAAATTCTGATAAGTTTCCATTCCATCTCTACTTAACATTTAAAGACCTATAATTCATTGTCGCTCTTTTGATTCTAGTCATAATAACTATATCAGAACCTTATATATTTTAGGAGAATCTGACATATTCACCCTTAGGGGTTACTATGTATCGATCACCAATGAAAATTCACTTTAAATGTTAATATTTTGACTTATCACATAGTTAATTTTTATTATGTATTAGCTAACTGACATTGAGCTGTTTATAAAAAAATAATTTAAAAAAAGCATTCAAATTCTGAAATAATATCTTGATTACATAAACATAATAAACTGTAAAGAGGAAAAACAATTCTGTAATTGCAATCAAGCTGTAACGTTCCGATACAGATTAGAGCAGGTGCAATTGTAGCACTAGGGGCAGAGAAACAAGACACTAACAACTAGAAACAATAAGATCAACAATCGCGTTTTAATCGTCAGCAGTAATCAGTGGTGGGATAGCAGCAGAATAGATGCAGGGAATCACAGTGGCCCACAGTTGGAAATTGTGTAATAGCAGTCTTTGGACCACATTATTGAAAAACAATTCATAGTTCACTGATTGCAGTGCATTCAAATTGTAAAGTAAAACACATAAAGTTTGTTCATCGTAGGAATTGTTTTCTGAAAGGCCTTTTTTTCCTACCAGAATCATATTATATAGTAGGATATTGGTAGGAAAAAAGACCTTTCAGAGAGTAACTCCTACCGTGAATGAAGTATATTATAAGAAAACTCCTTGAATTTTGTAAACTTTGTACGATTACATTTACACGTATGTGTCCTTATTCTCCTGTGTTTCAGAGACATCCTCCACCGCCTACGGCACTTGCCGTCCAGTCGTACCCTAATTATATGTTCCCACAGCCCACAAGATGGACCAAATTGAGAGATATGGGGAACACGGCTGCGTTACTTGCTAGTTTGGCATACGGCCTATACTTGTTCTATAAGGTACTTAATTAGTGTCTTTTATTTTAGTTTTATATCTAGGGTTATTTTAATTACACTTTAGTATTAATAATGAGGCCGGGATTTGAATTGTACCCTGGTGTACATTGAGTGTTGTTTTTCCATACTGTGGTTTCCCATCTTACCTTGCTCATAATTTTTCCTTAAATCAAGTTGTTTAGGGTCAGAGTAGTAGCCTGGACCATCTTAGATTGGCAGCCTGACAGTCCCGGTATTTAGCTCACGGTCCTGTTTACTGGGTAAACCCCACCTGGGGCACAGGATGTCCCAGAAATCAAGAAATTTCTTGCTGCGCTTCTTTATGCTAGTACCCCACTGCACCACTAGCCATAGGTGCTTATAGATTAATTTAAATAAATACAACATAATTATAGATAATATATTTACAAACCTAATTGTTTATTATTCAATTAAATTTATCCAAAACATGTGGAATTTAAGTAGGCTAGGTTTTTCATATTAGTACATTTTGAGTACCTATAAATTGTAAAATATTAGGACAAAAAAAAAATTGTTGGCATGGGTTTTTATTCTACAACACCAAAGATTTAAAAAAAAATTACATATGTCATGTATAAGGTGACCTTGTAGAATATTTCTAAATTTTTGCTTTAACTTAATAAATAACAGAGATATCATATGTAAACAGTTATTTGTGCCATCGGCTATGTAAGTTTATCAACTCCCTATCACAGCTCCATATCGGGTGTCCCGGAATTATATTAGAAATAGTTGGCAACCCTATTAGTAGCACCAATGCATAGTAAAAAAATAAGTAACAAAGGAAATGCATGTATGCATGTGGTGTAATTTTTAACACACGTGGTAATGATTCTCATTTTTTACATTTCATATCTATTCCAAATTTAAATATTTATTCTTATTTTCGGTATAATTTTTCTATCCTTATATTCAGCCATTTTGTATTATTTTATTTAAATACTCTTTATATCATTCTATTTGGTAATCACACGCACTCGCGCTGTGTTTGTTTCATTTGGTATTAACTTTTGTTGTGCCAGCTTGTGGAAACTTTTAGTTCTGACACATCCTTTGTTTGGAGAGGAAGTTTTGACACAAAGGATGACCATCGTTCACGCTCAGCTGAAACCTAAACATGTGTGCACGTTTTTTTTTGCAGAAGCCAGAGTTATTAATGTAATCATGATACAATTCACACTAAATATTTATTCAAGGGATAGTTAAATAAGTTTCGGATATTAATATAATAAATTAATCTAGATGAAAAGTGTTTTAATGAAGCAAAATTATATTCAAAGATATGTAAAATCTACGTCTCAGAAGATGGTCATCGTAATAGTTAATTATAATCTATTTCTGAGGAGAACATGGCGTTATGGACAATGTAATAGTTACTTAATTATAATTTCTACAATAATATACAAAAAGTCACTTGACTATAGTCACATTCACCATAAATAGTAGCAAATCGTGGTGCGTGTACTACATAATTTAGTATTATTATTATTATTATTAGCACCGCGTCTTACTACCCGTTCGGGTTATACGCACTTACGCTAATGTGTAATGGTAGGGTGATTGCGAGATGAAATGAAGGACCTACAGTTTAACGTGGAATCCGAACCACGGTGGAGGCCTGGCTTTCCTCACATTCACAAGATGTCTTGTCAGAGCATAATTTAGTAGCCCAAAGTAGGGTGTGGGGCTTGAACTCAATAATGTTCCTCCCTTCTTCAAACTATCATATTGGTTTTAGAGTATATCTAATGCATCAATTATTAGTATTTAGATTTATTATTTATTATTTTAACACTCGCTCTAAAAGGTACTAACACACAACCAATACAAACCTTTGGCTGCTTGCGCCTTTGAAATAATTATTGATTATTTTGCAGAAATACATACAGCCGTATCTTTTTGTGCGTAAGAAACTCAAGACGGCAGAGGAGCTCATGCTGGAGTTGAAGAATATTGTGACGAGTTCTCTGATCACCTTGCGAGAGGAGTTAAGGAGTGTCCACAATGACCTCAATGGCGTACAAGAACAGATTACACATGAGAGTGAAGCTGTGAGAGAGATTCAAGGTTTGAAGAATGATATCGCCATTCTTAAGGGCCTGCTTCTTGGCAAGTGAGTCATTTGAAATTAAAGAAACAATTAGCTTTATTTATTATCTGTGTGATCTAATGGTCATAGTTCCTGGCTACAGATACAGAGGTCTCTGGTTTGATCCCTGGCGCTTCTAGATTTTCTGTGAAGCATTGTATCTGGAACGGGGTCAAAATTAGTCTCGTGAGGACAAATGAGGAGCTACTTGAATGAAGAGAAAAAAAAGCAACTCCAGTCTAGAAAACTGAGCTTAACAGCCAGAGGGTTTGTTGTGCTGACCACATGACACCCTCTAGTGACAAAGGTTGGCTTGCGGGCTGACACCCAGGAGTTTTATTTACTATATTTAAGATGAAGTGACCTTTTTTCTTGTTATTTTTGAGGACAGTAACTTTAAAATCACTGATAGGAGCTGTAGAATTTAGTTGGCATTTAAATGGTACACTCACTTTACCCTGAAAGTTAGCAGGCTACCTTGATACACTACTCTATTGCCATGTCTTATAAGCTAATTCATATTGGAACAACACAAGATAGTATTGCTACCTTTCAGGGCTAGTGAACGATACATAATATACTATTTATAAAAATCAAGGGATAGTTTAAGGTACATTAAAGTAGGGAACTAAAATATTGGGTTGTATTTACTTACTTTCAAAGTGGATTCATTTTCAAACAAATAATTTTTTTTTCCTACCCAAGTAATCATATTTTTAGAATGCAGCCTATATTCGAGGCCAGCTTATTTTTGGGTCAATACGATAACTCAGCAAAAAAAAAAGCTAAAATCAGACTAATACGTAATAGTTTATTATTTTACATGTAAGGTTTTCTATGTAATATTCATTCCATTTATATTAGGGAAAAATGCAGGAAAGCAACAAATTTAAACACGACACCTGGCTAAACCAAATTTGGTTTCTTATTTACCTGCTTTTCATTTAGTGGCAACTCTTTTTATTGGATAAATAAAAGGGTTAAAAATATTTTTTAAATTCTAGAAAGAAAAATGTTTCTTGTGAGATGGAGGGATGTTCATGTCATTATAGAGTTTTACTTTGATTATTTGTGGGAATAACACATTCAGTAATTTAATGTTAAAGTTAGAAACTAACATTTAAATATATATATATATAAAAAAAGTTTGAATGAATTTATTATGTCATAGAAACCAATTTCCACCGTTGCCATCTACGGCACCGCTATCTCTACCCTCTTGGCAACTGTCCGAGCTAGAAGGGGAGGAAAAGGAGGACGGGGCAGACAGTGGATCTGGCTCCAGTGGCACGGAGGTGGTCGCTAAGAACGGGGGCAGCGACAGCAGTCTTGAGATGATCAAGGAATGAAGCTACTTGGTCGACTTTGGGGCACACTTAATATCGATTGGGACAGAGTTGGCCAACTTCAGTTTTATATTCATTGGGGTTGGTGGCAGTGTTGGCCAACTTTGGTTTTATGTTTATACGTGATCATTTCCTTCGTTGACACAAAGCTTAGAAGAAGATTCACTTGACATTTTCCTTTGCTTGATTGACCAGGAAAACATCTCATATCAAGACATGTTATATCCTAGGATGGCAACTAGTTCAAATCGTAGCATTATTTGGTATTTAGAGTTTTCAAAGTAAAACTTGTTTATTAAAGGTAGTAATTTAGTGGTTATTCAATTTATGTTATAAATGAATAAGGTACAGGAAATAGGGATAGTAAACAAATAAAAGGAATAAACTCAATATGGCTTCGATGTTGAAACACAAGAAAACGGTTGACTCTTTACACTGCCTTGTCAGTCAAAGAGGTAATGGTTTTCTCTTGAAGAAAATCGATAATTATTGTTGTATCCGTTTACCTAGCTTTTATTCTACTGAAGTTATTCCAGATGGTGAAATGGGCTAAACAACAGCGTAAAATAGGAAACAAAAAACCAAACGACAGGAATTTGGTAAAGTATGCTAGGATATATATAAAGGAACATGAAAAGGGAATGGTGAGCATAAAAAGAGAAACACTAATCTTTTTATTTTAATTTAAAATCCTTTGGCGCTACAATACTGTGCTATTTTATCTGATGGTCTGTAATGTAGTGACTTTGATAAACTAGTTTTTCTCATTAGACTAAGCATTAGGTGTCTGCGAGGTTGAGGTTTACCTTTTGAGTCAAGTATTTCAAAAAGCTGGCAAGTTTGAGTATAGTCTGAGTAAAGGATATTCATAATTTTCAAATGTTAAGAGCATATTATATTTGATTATTTTAAAAGTAAGACAGTATATTTAAAATTGTACCGGACAAAATAAATAAATAAAAATAAATAACACATCTTTAAAATGTGAGATTTTCAAAAATATATGAAAACAACTCATGTTCTTAAAATAAAAATTATATTCATGTAAAAGCAAAAACATAAAGGACAAACTGTGTTCTTCTTTTCATTGTAAAAGACACATTGTGTTCGTTCTCTTTTGTGTTCATATCCACCTTTCCTTTACCGTCTTTCAAATATAATACAATTACCTCATAAAGTGAAGGGAGGTTTTTCTTATAGAGATACAAAATAAATCATATTTATTGGTGTTTCTAAATATTTTGTTTTATTGAAAAAAAAAATATTTAGCATGTTTGGTGACAGTTTTTAATCATTTAAAGTTTTACAAGTGTTGCTTTTATACATTATACTGAGCTAATTTAATAAATACTCTATGCCACAATTTTACGATACAAAAATGCCTCTTAGGTTAAACTGTTTTGTTGTTTTGTCAACACGTTTCACTTACCAGTTAGGCTTTACGCACGTGATGTAACTCTTGGTAAGATGAAATAAAGTAATATGATCAATAATGTTAAGATATTCCTTAACACATTAAGCCCAAATTAAAATGAACAAATTTGGTTCTTGAACCAAACTAACCTTATGCCCTCACAACTCATAACAAAGCCTAAATTCAGAGAAAAATATTTTTTTTATGTAATGTGTTAAAAAAAATTGAGTTTTGTTGAGTGCGGTCCATAGGCCTGCTGCCGTTTGGTTGGACACTCCACATTCCTTTGGTAGCCCAAATGGGACATGTTATGGTATGAGAAATCAGAATATATAATCTTCAAATAAAGCAATTTTTTTGGAGTGTTGTGATGATATTTCAACATTAAATGAGAACTGTTTAAGATGGAGAAAATACACAAACATATATTATTTGTGTTTGAACCATTGTAAAAAGAATTGAAGTTAACCGACACATATGTGCATGCAAGTTTTCTGAGCCCAACGTGGTTCCACTCATTAGCCACACCCGCATGAGTGTAATCCCCTGGTCTGTATGAAAGGTCAGTAACGAATTACATCGCGCGGTCCTAGGACCCTCATTGGTACATGTGAAAGGTTCACTTGCGGACCTATGGACCTCAGTGGAGCTCAACGTGTTAATTTACATTTTAAACCAATGAATGTATAATGTATATGACTGTGTTAGTGGTAAAACTTATATTCCATAACCAGGCTAAGGCAATTTTTAAATTATGTGATTATAGTTTGGCAGGCAAAGGTTTAAAAGTTGTAGCAAAGGTTAAATTTGGCTATGGGCTCATTTTGTCAAAACAAAATTTGTTATAAAGATGATTGCACTGGTGCTACATCCTGTTATTATGTTACAATTTTATGTTATACTATGAAATCACTGCAAAAAACACTTATCAAATCAATATTAATTAGGGATTGGATCCTCAAATCCTCGATTACCTTAAATCCTTAAGGAGATTCGATAAAATGTCGAGTATAACAATTATTTAATTTTTTTTTTCTAATTTGTTTTAGAGCTTTAATACACTTTATCGGTTGTTCAGACTCATAATTAATTATAGGATAACTATAACAACCAGACCACTGACCATTAACTTAACATTCACTGAATGTATGAACACTATAATAAGGCATGAATATAGGGAGGATTAGTTGAGAGCACTAATTTTGCAGTTCTTACATTAAAAAAATTTTTTAGTCAAAATAAGTCAATTATCCGATAGAAACATAAGACTTTAATTTTCTTTACATGGTGATATCAACAGTTTTTGAATATCTGTCAAGGGTGTCCTGTAATTTAATTACAACTTTTTCTCTTCATTTAAAAAGTTTGTCGTCAAATGCCGCCATGATTATTACAGATATCCAACAACTGTTGATAACAACACGTGAAGAAAGTTAACGAAGCAATATTTTACTTTTTTTTAGCATTAAAAAAAAGGTTTTCTTATAAAAATTGGAAAAACACTTACCTTTTCTTACTCTCCCTACACCTCCACTTTAACGGATTACAGCAATAAAAAAAAAGTTAACATTTAGTTATTATGTCTATCCCATTATATTTATATTTCCTCTCTAGTTCATCATTTTTCCCCAAGATTCGGATTGGTAAAATAGTAGATTTGACTCACTTCTAATCTTAATATTATCACAATTTTTAATATCATGACTCCAAGATCTCAAATCTCAGTAAATTAAGTTATGGCATTCAAACGAAACAGAAATATTCAGAATTAGGTAATTTTTCATTGCTACCATTATTGGTTTTTTTTTCCTTCTCACTTTTGTACTGTAAAGTTGTAATTGTGCTCAACATGACCTTTGTGTTCTAATTAGAGATGTCATGACACTTGTCTTTCTCAATTCCGATTATTAAGTTCAACCTTGATTTTTCAATTCATCATTTTGATTCTTGAACATTTCCTAATTCACTATTTTTCCACTTTCATTTATTAACTTATTTGTTCAACTTCACAGTGTAGCAAAACTTCTAAAACCACAAGAAGTCTTTTCACCTAACAGGATCATTAGTTGAACCACAATATATTGCAAATAACAGCATATAAACTAGTATAGAAATAATCGGTTACTAATCATTCTGGATTTTTCCGTTTTGTTTAGTTGTCGGTAATTTGATTGAGAGCTAGGAATCGAAAGTATCGAGAATCATAATACTAAGATCGATTATCAAATCTTTGTATACCAGTAAGAATCGAGGTATCGAAGAATTGAGTTTGACACCTTTAGTTCTAATGATATTTCCCAAATCAAACATTGCCCTTTAGCAAAAGTATTTTTTTTCTTACTATATACATATTTTTTCCCCACCCATTACATTAATGTTTATAGATAATATTTTTAATTTGAGGCTGCTTTCTTCGAAATTGTAAATGTTTTTTTGGAATTTAGAACCTACAATCGAGATTACAATTTAAGAATTGGATTTGTGACATTCATAAATTACTTATAAAATTAGTTTGTTGAAGAGATTTCTAGCTTCCTAAACAATAGCGTGGTACAAGTGTACTAGTCATTAAAATAGTAATTTTTGTTTTAGTTAACTATTCTGATGCTGACTGGTTTATAAATAGTTTATTTTAATAATTGGTGATAACCTAATCTGAGGTCTTTTCATATCTAAACGTATTTATATTTCCCTTGTTAAAACATTTTTTATACTTGCTTTTGTGTACTGATATACCAAATATTGTGTCTTGAGCTAGTAAATAATTTTGGGGGATAAGTTTGTTTTGATTTATTTTGCAAATACCTACCAAATATACTATTCCACATCCTGGCAATTTCGATGGCAGACCTGTTAGTGAGGCTGGTTACAGTTTTATGAATCCTGGTTCTTTCTTGGAATAATTTCATTTTGTTTAATGTGTTCTGTGGTCTAGTGGTCAGAGTTCCTGACTTTAGATCCAGAGGCTCTATCCCGGGACCGTCCGGTTTTTCTGTAAGACGGTGTGTCTGAAATGGTGTCAACTCAACCTTGTGAGGACAAATGAGGAGCTACTTGAATGAAAAAGTAGCAATTCTGATCTAGGAAAGTGATATTAACAGCTGGAGGGTTCATTGTACTGACCACATGACACTCTACGCCCACAAAAGTTGGTACTATCTCGACCAATAGATAGAGGCTGCTTAGTACGGCACGCTAACAAAAAAACAACAACTGGAATATATATGCATATGTGACACAAACCCCAAGGAGTACATGAGCTATAAGAAGCAAAGCCGAGATGGTATAATTATGTAATTACGATGATTGGCGATAACACCAAAGAGAATAGTGGAGATGAAGTATGTAGGAAAAAAACCGCAAGGGAAACCAAGAAAAATATGGGAGCAGTAGATAGCACCAAGTGTTCAACTGAAAATAGAAGAATGGAAGCAATGGTAGAAGGAAAGAGTAATATGGAAGCATTTTACTAAACTGACCCGACTACAATCCGGAAACGGTTAGTGATGATATACCTTCAAGCATTACATAGTTGGCCTTGGCATCGCAGAAAAAACTGATGAACTAAGCACACTGATTCATCTGTGTGTTTATTCCCTTGCTCCAGAAACATTGGGTTGTATAGCAACTTTATACCTTTTTTTCCCCCCCACTATGGTCAGATTATGTTTTAAAACACCAGTGAGAAGGCCTTCACTATAGTCAATTTTGTGGGAAACTAAATTTCATTCTTTTATTCTATTTAAAGCAGTGATTCTAAACTCTTTTTTTTTTAAATTTGTGGCACACTATTATTTGTCACATGTCCTCGCTGCGCACTAAACATGCAAGTTGGCCAACACTGTGGGAAATTCGGACAGATGCATTCACAAAGAGACTCCTCTCAGTAGAACAGGAAATTCGAATATGTGTGTGTCTTCTATTAGACCACAAATCGAAATTTTATGTAAGGAAAGACAAGCTCAAGTTTATCATTAGAGTAGCCGCCTCGCCTCGGTCAATGAGAAAGTATAAATCGTTGTCAGGTCACAGTTTAAAATACAATGGTCTGTGTCATTTTCTGGAAATACTTGTCTTCTTTCCTCATCTCAAGGTAAGGAAAGCTAGCCGCTAGTTCCCAAATATCTTTTATTAGCACCGCGTCTTACTACCCGCTCGGACTATACGCACTTACGCTAATGTGTAATGGTAGAGTGATTGTGAGATTAAATTGAGGACCTACAGTTTAACGTGGGATCCGAACCACGGCGGAGGCCTGGCATTCCACACATTCATAAGTTGTGATTAATACACGTCTTGTCAGAGGTGAAGGAAGGGTTTGGTAATCAGATAAATCTGTGCCAGGACCGAGGATTGAACCGCGGACCTCCAGCACAGAAGTCCGACAACTTACCCCTAGACCGCCAGGTCACCCTATTATTATTATTACTACTACTACTACTACTACTATGCGTCACCCATGGTAATTCTCAGGTCTCCACTACGTCGTCTGTTACGTAAACAAACGAAGCGTGGTTCCACTCACGTGGGAAAGTTGAAGAGAAGTGTTTGTTGTTTTTAATGTCCTCATTCCCCAAAATACGAAAGGTCCGACCTTGCTCTGTGGTCAAGGTCAGCCGGTGTAAATAAAACAACTTTCTTCTTTTCGGCCTTGATGGACGTCACGTGTTACATGCTCGATTATGTCCTCGACAAGTTCCACGTGTATAACTAACTGGACCAGTTTATCGGCGGTCACAAGGACTGAGGTGTCCGTCCCTCCCCTCAATAGACTGGATTGCCGGCATTTATTTATATGTATTTATGTAAAAATATATATTGATATCTATATAAATATACAGTAGCCCGGTGACCTGGTGGTCTAGGGGTAAGGTGTCAGACATCTATGCTGGCGGCCGGGGTTCAATCCTCGGTCCCAGCAAAAATTTATCTGATTACCAAACCCTTCCTTCACTTCTGACAAGACATCTTGTGAATGTGGGGAATGCCGGGCCTCCACCGTGGTTCAGATCCCACGTTAAACTGTAGGTCCTCCATTTCATGTCACAATCACCCTACCATTACACATTAGCGTAAGTGCGTATAACCCGAACGGGTAGTAAGACGCGGTGCTAATAATAATAATAATACAGTAGCCCCATGGCTTCTTTGGTGCTGAGTGACAGCTGACAGCTTTGAAAAGTTACCAGACCAAATTATGTATCCCTACGCCGAACCATATGATCTGCAAAAACATGTGTTAAGCAGCTGTCACTTCTGACAGTCAAAATTTAGGTATATACCTAAGTGTTAACTGTCAGAAGTCAGCTGTGAACTGTAAGTCAGCACCAAAGAAGCCATGGGGCTACTGTATTTATCTGTATATAATTTATATCCATATGAATATATATTTATAATTTTATAAATATATGTATAATTGGTCCCGCTCACTCCCACACACCCTTCTAAGCCCATGATCTCTGGATACGAATAAGTGCCAGGGATCGAATCCCGGCTGGTTATACTGTCTGAGGATGGTTTTTCCCTACACGGATAAGTTTTCTCGAAATTATTCATCTTACCTGCCCCATTAGTGTGATATATATTGATTATCTGGACGGGTAGTAAGACACGGCGCATGCGAAATAAACCAACGTAGCTTCAACCGTCGTTGATCATTTTTGGTTTGGTTCAAATATTGGTTAGATCGGAGATTATTAAATATTAGCTCAATTCACTTGGTCCAGCTGAGGAACGATTGGTTCGGAATTCACTATAAGCGCCGTGTCAGACTCTGGTAAGTTTTTTTAAAATACCTGTTCAGTTTATACGCATAAATGATAATTACTCTAATGTGTTAAGGACGAGGAAGGAAGCATTTTAGAGGTAATCCACCCGCATTTGCGTGGAAGTAAAATGGGAAACCATTTTAGGAAAAAACACCCTCAATAGATTCGAACGGGACTCGAACTACGTTCTATCCGTCTTCAGAAGGTCAATCCAACACGATAGTGACGCCTTAGACCAGCGTGGTCCAACGTTTAGTCTCAAGTGTCAAATCTGACTATCAGTTTGTACCGCGGGCTAAAAATATTTTAATTATCCTATCAACTTAATACAGGCCTAATAAAAACATTTTCAATGCTTATATTTAAATTGTATTTTTGGTTGGTAGAATCTTTCAAATTTTACTGCTAAAAAGGTTTAGTAATCTTCTAAAAATGGATTATGAATTATACGCGCGTACACACTTTCACAAAATAACTTAACACTATAAATAATTAAGCCTATTTTTTTTAAATCAAATAATAATAATAATAATATTTAGCACCGCGTCTTACTACCCGTTTGGGTTATACGCTTTAAGTACTAATTACTTTAATGGATTAGGAATTGGGAAGGTTGAATTAGAGGAAGTGAACCCGCATTTGCGTGGAAGGAGAGTGGAAAACCATTTAGGAACCCTCCCCCCCCCCCAGTTCACCCAACCGAGATTCGAACCTCGATCTCCCCGTCCTCAGCAGTAGAGCTCAACACGACAAGCGCGTTAGCCAACTACGCCACCGAGGAGGGTTTTAATTCAAATTAATTTATTATAAAAGGCTAGCATGATCTTTTTTGAATAAATATTTATTCTAATCATTAGATATTTCACATCTGCCGCCAAGAGTATCCCTTTAATTTTCCTCCAGAATACTGTGAGGGTCACATTTTCAGTAAGCGCGGGCCTCATTTGGCTCGCGGGCCACCAGTTGGGCCAAACACTGCCTTGAAACCATCCGGCCACTGAAGCGGGTCACTTGACTAGCACTTAGAAACGTAGTTCAGATAGAGCAAGAATTGTAGCCTTGTCTATATGAGATCGTTAGTTCATCGGGAAATGACAAGTACTTTTAATAATATGGTGAACTCCAAGGTTAGGCAAGCGGTTAGAGGAACTGACACTGATTTTGGAGGTCGTACATAATTTATAGTACAGTTTTTATAAATTCCGGATGTATTCTCTTTTTACTTTTTTATAATAATGTTGTAGGTGACCTGGTGGTCTAGGGGGTAAGGTGTCAGACTTCTGTGCTGGCGGCCGGGGTTCAATCCTCGGTCCCGGCAAAGATTTATCTGATTACCAAACCCTTCCTTCACCTCTGACAAGACATCTTGTGAATGTGGGGAATGGCAGGCCTACCACCGTGGTTCGGATTCCACGTTAAACTGTAGGTCCTCCATTTCATCTCACAATCACCCTACCATTACACATTAGCGTAAGTGCGTACAACCCGAACGGATAGTAAGACGCGGTTAATAATAATAATAATAATAATAAATTTAGGTATAATGGAATGTATCTTGGCAGAATGTTTTGCAAAAATGGAAGTATCTATGGTCAAATCAACAGATCGGTGAGTGGGGGGACTGCATCTAGGAAAGAAGTTGGATGTGTGTGGACTATTGCAAATAATGAATTAGGGCCAGTTTCATAGTCAAATTTAGTACGCCTCAAGTGCGGCGCTACACTAAGTACATGACGATACCTACCTAAACCAGTCCTACCTAAACCAGAATGGAATGGGCCAGTTTCCTATGCGAGAACGGCCCATTCCATTCGAGTTTAGGTAGGTGTAGTCTTGCACTTAGTGTAGCGCCGCACTTGAGGCGTACTAAATTTGACTATGAAACTGGCCCTTAGTATCGAAAGAGGCAAAGATGGCGGTATATAAAAGTTTGTCAACGCCAATAGTGCTTTATGGATGTGAAGCGTGGGTTCGTCATGAGAAACACAAGAACAGGGTGAATGAGGTTGGAGAATAAGATATTTAAGAAATGTAACTTATGTGGGAAAAACTCGTATGTACAGAGTAAGTAATGAATGGGTGCTGAAGGAGTGCGGTTTGAAAGGGAATCCAATAGGTCAATGTGAAAGAAGCGTCTTACGTTGGGTTGGTCATGTTGAAAGGATAAGTGTGGATAGAGTGATGATGCAAATATATGAAGGTAGAGTGTGTGGCTCAAAAGGAAGGGGTGGACCATGAAAGACGCATCTGAGTGTTGAGATGAATGTGTGAAAGAGAGAAACATTAATAAGAGTTTTAAGAATAAAGGAGCATGTATGAGTCGGTGTATGGATGTTGTTAAAACGAAGGGAGTATGTGAAGGATAGGGAAGTGTGGAGAAAGTTAGTGACGATGGATTAAGTACGAAGCTGTTTTTTGAGCTTCAAGCACAGTTTCTTGCCTTCCCCGTAAGGGAACGGTGTGATTAGGTATGTATGTATGTATGTATGTATGTATGTATGTATGTATGTATGTATGTATGTATGTATGTATGTATGCAATTTTATGATTTTTTAAAAGGTTGTTTTAAGCTGTTAAATGTGTTGTTATTATTATTAGCACCGCGTCTTACTACCCGTTCGGGTTATACGCACTTAGGCACATGTGTAATGGTAGGGTGATTGTGAGATGAAATGGAGGACCTACAGTTTAACGCGGAATCCGAACCACGGTGGAGGCCTGGTATTCCCCACATTCACGAGATGTCTTGTCAGAGGTGAAGGAAGGGTTTGGTAATCAGATAAATCTGTGCCGGGACCCGAGGATTGATCCCCGGACCCCCAGCACAGAAGTCTGACACATTACCCCTAGACCGCCAGGTCACCCTACAAGCGATTAATTATGTTGTATACTTAATGGTTTACTCTGCTGTGTCGTTAATAGTCCTCGAAACACCGATAGAAACAATAGTAACATTAATAATTTGCTGAGTTAATTTGATAGAGTCTACCCGCTTCGGTGGCGTCACTCTTGCAATAGACTATACTGTTGATGACGGGGAGATCGTAGTTCGAATCCCAGTCAGATGTACTGAGGGAGGTGTGTCTTAAATGATTGTTCACTCTCCCACCATGCAAATTCGGGCACACTAACTCTAAATTAAACCTTCCACATCCCTAGCACGTTAGATTAATTGGTATATATGCTAGTGTGCTAGGTATGAGGATCTTAAATTTAGAGTAAGTGGACCCGCATTTGCACATTTGTTTGGTTAGTAAATGTGCAGGAATCAGATAACGGATGATGTTGGCAGAAGAAGGTTCAAAGATGTAAAAATGTTTGACCCAGGATTCGCAAAAGTGGAGATCTCCAGCAAACATATCACATGATTGATGACCTAATGATGATGCGTAGACCTACATATGTGTACAACCCAAATGGGTAGTAAGACTTAGTGTTTATATATAATTATATATGTGTAAAATTGAGCTACAATTTAAAGTATAAATACTTATGTAGTGTAGTGCTAGTTTTCAAAATAATGTAACACAATTTTTTTAACTATCTATTACGTTTCATCCCATATTTATTAATTATTTAATCTAGGGTCTAAGGATGAGGAAGTGCAACCTGATTCCTGTGGAAATTGGGGGGGAGGGGGTCGGAACCCGGCGACAAATCACACGTGGAAAATCATTTCCAACATAACCGGGCAGAGACTGGAAACCAGAGCTACCTTCAGGAACAGGAAAATTGAACCAGGTGAGGTTGACACCTTAGCCCACGTGTCCATCAATGAGGGTATCATGACACTTTTAAAAAAAGTACATTATTTTAAATTCTTAATCATAAACTGCTTCGGAGCAGAATGGGTTACAAGAAACCAATAGAGTAGAAAGTTATATTTTCTAAGTAGGTCCACTAGAGAATGTTATACTTTTAGTCAATAACATTTTTCACACGTACAGTCTGATTTTCATAGGAAATCCGTTATATGAAAACCGGGAACTCATGTTGCCATAGTGGCGAATAAAAATACTTCAGTTGTATTTAAATTATTAGCCAGTTTAATGAATTATTCTCTCCTTCAACAACCAGAAAATAGACTTGACGTTATTTCTATCCATCCGGAGACAGGTCTTTCGGCTGGTTAGTGCTGCTCGCACTATCTGGTAGAAAACCCATGTATTAGGGAAGTTCAGGAAGTGTGGTGGTTCCCCAGTTGCCTTCCACACCGAATTTCTATGAGCGAGAGCGAAAGACCTATAAAATTTTCCCAGGAAAGGTATTTACTATTTTCACATACTTTCTAGGGTTCTTTTTCTTCCGCAGTCGACATGGGATCGATGACTTTACTTGCCCTCCAAAGGAATTTTATTATTATTATTAGCACCGCGTCTTACTACCCGTTCGGGTTATACGCACTTACTGCTAATGTGTAATGGTAGGGTGATTGTGAGATGAAATGAAGGACCTACAATTTAACGTGGAATCCGAACCACGGTGGAGGGCCTGGCATTCCACACATTCACAAGATGTGATGTCAGAGGTGAAGGAAGGGTTTGGTAATCAGATAAATCTTTGCCGGGACCGAGAGCGTAGTTAGTACTTAAAGCGTATAACCCGAACGGGTAGTAAGACGCGGTGCTAATATTATTATTATTAAATGACCGGTTCCCCTCAATCCTCGGGTGTACCACTGGTTTGTACTAAAGAAGAGCAATAGAGTGGTATGTTTTATCAACGTACAAAGAAAGAGAAAAGTGTAGTTAAACTACTTTGTTTTTTTTTACATCCTTTCCTCTTCCCAGCCTGTGGCCTGAGTCAGTTTTATAGTCAATCAATATATTTTCAACTTTCATCTCGCTACGCTTAACGTAGCTTCATATACCTTATTATATAACTTAATACTAGAACAGGTACAACTACCAGTCCTCGGTCGTTAATTTATCTATGTGAAAAGGTAAACCCACATTTTACCAATGATACATTTTACGGCCATGTCGGGAATCGAACCCAGGGACCTTAGCTCAGTATAGAGACAAGCTGCCGACTGAGCTAAGGTGTCGGATAATCTAATATGTATTGCACAATTATTAATGTAACTACCTCTCAGGTGACCTGGTTGTCTCGGGGGAAGGTGTCGGAGTTTTGTGCCGGGGGTCCGGGGTTCAAACCTCGGTCCCAGCACAGATTTATCTGATTGCCAAACCCTTCCTTCACCTCTGACAAGACGTGTATTAACCACAACTTGTGAATGTGGGGAATGCCAAGCCTCCACCGTGGTTCGGATCCCACGTTAAACTGTAGGTCCTCCATTTTCATCTCACAATCACCTTAACATTACACATTAGCGTAAGTGCGTGTTACTCGAACGGGTAGTAAGACGCGGTGCTATTAATAATAGTAATAATAATAATAATAATAATAATAAACTACCTCTCATCAAACGAAATGTTAGTTTTCCAACTGGTTCTACCGGCTTTAAATTAGATACAGTTTATTAGATGTGTATGCGGAGCTAACGAGGATTAAACAAAAAGTTATTACACTTTTGGCGTGTAGTGTAGTGGTGGCCGAAACTTTGTTTGTTTGGGAGAGAGGAGTTGAATTAAAAGGAGGGATTTTGAGTGACTTGGCCCCGAAGTCAAAGAGCGGTTGGAGAAGTCAAACGGACGGCGATACCAGTTGAGGTTTGAAAATCGTAGCGCTACCCCAAGAAGCTATCTTGTGTGGATATATATTTTTTTAATTTGGAAGCCCTTAAAAGCTATTTAGTGTGTTCCTGGGCTTTAGTTATTAAAATTGAATTCCTCTTTAAACTATCTGGAGTTTGATGTAAGACTATCTTTCAGCTTCATTTTTGAGGGTATTAAAGCGAAGTGAACTGCATCTAGGAGCTAGGGGGAGGGGGATATTTATTCCAGGGTCTGATTCTCCCTTGAAACCACAATTTTGACACCACTGGTTATAGATTTATTATTATTAATGTATAATAATAATAATAATTTTAGACTATTACATTTTGTAACTCAACAAACATGGTATATTTTAAATCCCTTCCTTCTTAAATAACACCTATGGTTAAGAGTTAATTTTTACAAATGAAATAAGGTTTCTTTAAAGCGGTGTTTACCCAACTTTTGACAGTCACGCACCTCTTTCAGGCCCATGCCCTAACTCTGCTGAGTCGATTTGTAAGTCATATGCTACTAAAACCGAGTGTTTATAATAGCAAAAATGACTACCCACTTCCTTTTAATATAACCTCCGTAATCCATAAAACTACTAACGTAATTAGTACATAAGCGTACAATACGAACGGGCTAGTAGTAAGAAACGGTGGTAAAAAAAACACGTATTCATACGCCAAGTCATTTGATCTGCAGCTGTTACTTTTGATAGATATCATCAATACTTGTAAAATAACACTATTGATATTGTAAAATAATATCAATTTTGACCACAGTAAAATATATTTTAATTTTTTTAGAGGTCCTTTGAGTGAAAATCGTACTATAGTTACACCCAACCAAAATAATAAAGTGAACAAACAACATTGTAAACAGCAGCTTCGCGAGATTATATTCATTCTGTTTGCGGTCGAGCTCTATTTGCGCGTTTTGCTGCGGCTTTTCTCGGCACTTCTCGTCGGATGATCCTTCCTCCTGACCCCCTTCTTGTTTCCAAGGACCTTCTGACTCTGAATATCGCGCCCCTTGGGGGTGACCTCATCCCGTGACCCCTCCAGTAGAGGCAACTCGATGACCGACCTCTGCAGCTCCGTGGATGACAGCTGGTCGGACGACACTCCCTCACCATGCTTCGACGGAGACAAAAAAAAAATCACGTCTTTTATACCCTGATTTGGGTGGGAGCCCATTTTGGAAGGCCTTATTTCTTACCAGAATATTATTGTTTAGTAGTATTTTAGTAGAATATTATTATTAGCACCGCGTCTTACTACCCGTTCGGGTTATACGCACTTACGCTAATGTGTAATGGTAGG
>CABFOW010000315.1:118184-139618 GCA_902141385.1 Timema californicum | reverse complement strand
TATATATATATATATATATATATATATATATATATATATATATATATAAGCTATATTTATTTATATAAAAACGATACTGCCATATTTCGTCAACATTCTATTGGACAACGCCATTGAAAATTAGCTTTCCATGCCCTTGTTGGTTATATTTAATATTTGTATAACATGTGTCGGGGTTTACAATCGGTTAGTACCAATGTTCTTGCCCTATAAATAATAGACGTCATTTTTGTAAGTCGTGTGCTGATATGTATCATAATATGACACATCATAACAGCACACTACTTACAAAAAGTGCACCTATTATACAGATCGCTAAGTCTTGGTTACTAAAAATGATACGTTTTTTTGTTGTTGACATATTTGTGCCGTGATTGGGTATTAATTATGGTGATGTGGGATTTTATGGTGATATTGCCGTGTGATTCAGCACTCGGTTATGTAATCTGATTATATGTGATACTTATTCTTATGAAATGAGCAAAACTTTCGATGTTGCACACTATTTATTTAAATGATTAACACCTTCGGTACTGAAGATATGATATAAAATGGCACAGCTTTTTTTGGTTAAATTACGGATTTTTTGTGTGATATTAGACGTTGTGCGTTCTGAGTACTGTGTTCTGTGCATATTTATGTTAATACTATGGATTCATACGCACAAGCTACTTATATATGACTTACCCCTTGCCTCTTGGACCCCTTGTCACCAGTGTCAAAACTAGCTAATGGAAAAACTCCTGTCAACCTGATGTTGGGAAGGCTGGCTTCCTATTGGGTGGAGGGAGCCAGCATGTCAATTGCTTTTTTTTCTAATACAATGGAGTTGATCTTTTAAAGAATTTAAAAAAAAAGTGTAACATATTCAAATTACTTCTGAAAACATGTGATCCTCCATAGATGAAGTATTAAAAGGAAACTTTACATACAATTCTTTAAAGATAAATACACTTCATCCATAACTTTTTGAATATATGAAAGGGGTCCAAACCAGTATCATTACAATACTAAGGCCCCCTATAACGGATCCATTTTTACTTTAAATTATAAAATAAAGATTATTTAGCACTATTATTATTATTATTAGCACCGCGTCTTACTACCCGTTCGGGTTATACGCACTTACGCTAATGTGTAATGGTAGGGTGATTGTGAGATGAAATGAAGGACCTACAGTTTAACGTGGAATCCGAACCACGGTGGAGGCCTGGCCTTCCTCACATTCACAAGATGTTTTGTCAGAGGTGAAGGAGGGGTTTGGTATCAGATAAATCTGTGCCAGGACTGAGGATTGAACCCCGGCCGCCAGCACAGAAGTTTGACACCTTACCCCTAGACCGCCAGGTCACCTACTATTTAGTACTAAGTGAATTACACTAATAGCACGGCAATGGAATTAATTCTACAAGCTATATACAAGAGTTACATTAATCATTAATGAATATCAACACATAGAACCGCTTCGGTGACCACGTGGTCTAACGTGCTACTCTCGCAGTAGACTAAGCTGCCGATGACGAGGAGATCAAGGTTCGAATCTCAGTTAGGTGTATTTCTACCAAAAAAGGGTTTCCCCTTTCCCTCAACGTAAATGCGGGTACACTTCCTATAAAATAGCCTCCCTACTCCTTAAAACCATTAGCATAATCGGTACATAAGTGTATAACCCAAACGGGTAGTAAGACGCAGGACTGAAAAAAATATTAACACAAAAGTGGTCTTTTTGAGAATATTATTGGAGAAGGGGGGCGGGGGGAGGGGCGGCGTGTCCTCTGATAGCGATGCCAGTGAAAGTGTGCGTGCATTAAAGGCACACACACACACACATACACACACACACACACATATATATATATATATATATATATAACACCACGTCTTACTACCCGTTTGGTTTATACACCTATGTACTAATTACGCTTACGGTTTAAGGGGTTAGGGAGGTTATGTTTATAGTAAGTGTAGGCCACCCGCATTTACGTGGGGCGAGAGTGGAAAAACACTATTGAAAAAAAATCACCCTCTGTACATCCGATCGAGATTCGAACCACGATCTCCCCATCATCGGCAGTCTAGTCCAACACGAGAGAGTAGCGCCTTAGACCATGCGGCCACCGAAGCGGGCGTCACACCTGTTTTTTCTCAGGCTCGCACTTGAGGATGAGGACAGGCTGTAAGGGTCGTGGTGCTGGGAGGATCGTGGCCATCTTCCGTCTGGTCTCCATTTCACTCAGACTAATTCCCTTGCGGCCCTTGCACAGGGACTGAACCTGGGACACAAACAGTTATAATACATTCACGGTAGGAATTACTCTCTGGAAGGTATTTTTTCCTAACAATATTCTACTATATAATAGATTTCTGGTAGGGAAAAAGGTATTTCAGAAATAAATTCTTGAGCTGAACAGACTTTACACTACAATTTTTTTTATAGGAAATACCTTAATTGAAGACTAGAAAAGTTACTATACTTACCTTCACGTGATCATACGTCAAGTCATGGGATCGGCAGCTCTCAGCTTTAATCTATGGTCTCAATACGTAAGCAAGTATTGCTGTGAACAGTAGACCTACCCACTTCGGTGGACGCATGGCCTAAGGTGCTACTCTCGTGTTAGACTAGACTGCCGGAGAGATCAAGGTTTGAATCTTGGTCGGGTGTACTGAGGGTGGTTTTTCCAACACGGGTTTCCACTCTCCATCCACACAAATGCGGGTACACTTCCTATAAATATAACCTTTATAATCCCTAAAATCATGAGCGTGGGCTGTGTGTATAAGCATATAACCCGGACGGGTACTAAGACACGGTGCTAGAAAAACAAAAATTGGGAAAACTCAACTTACTATGATTACCATTCAGAAAGAAATGAACATTTTCAGATCATAAGCTGTGACCAGTGTTGCCAATTCGTCAATATGGAGTTATAACTTACCAAGTGTTGAAAATATATCATGTTAGGTGACGTGAAGAAAATCTTTGTGATGGAAGGGATACATTAAATCGTGTTTGTTTAAATGAGTTATTTCTGTATTATTTTTCAATTTCCTACATTTTCGCCGCCCCTTCTCCCCCCAAAGCTTGCCATCCTCGGGCAAAAATGCACGTGGTGTAGTGTCGGTGGGGCAGGCAGGCCTCTGGTCGGCTGATGACTCACCAAAGGTGTCTCCATCTCCAGTTTTTCCAAGAGGTCCAGAACTTTGCCGACAAAAGACTGTATCAAGGTCAGGAAATACTCCCTCTTGGCAGATTCACTGGCCGCCATCTTGTCACGCAGATCCTGTACGGACAATATATTCACCAGCGACGTGTCGTGGAATATAGCCAGGCTAAGCAGAGCTTTAAAAAAATTGAGGTGCACTTTTTGAAACGACTGAAAACTAATTTAATCTGAGATAAACATATCATCTAGCTCACGACTTTTAATTCAGCATGGCTCGTCTACAATCAGTCGCACCCGCAAGACTTTTTTCTTCTCGAGGCAACAACCTGAAGATCCGCTTCGTTGGTCACATGGTCTAAGGTGTCACTCTCGTGTTAGACCAGACTGCCGAAGACGGAGAGATCGGTGTTCGATCCCGGTCGGGTGTAACGAGGGTAGTTTTTCAAGAATAGTTTTAGTTTCTCCCTCCAAACAAATGCGAGTATACTTCCTAAAAATTTAACCTTTATAAACCCTAAAACCATTAGCGTAATTAGTAAATAGGTGAATAGCCCGAACGGGTAGTAAGACGCGGCGATAAAAAATAATAATATATAATATATATGGAACAGTTTCAACTAACTCTGCTTAGCTTGGCAACATTTCACGACACGCCACTGTCATACACACTCCACCTGGAAGGAATATAATATTTCCGAGAATATTATCATTGAGACACGAGGAAATTCTCTCTCTTCAGCAGAGGCATAGCAAGTGTTGATGGCACCCAGCGCAAATAAAAGAACGGCACCCATTGAAAGCCGTTATATAAAATTTGACTTAAGTACAAAATGGTTACTCCTTATAATAATAATAATAATAATAATAATAATAATAATAATAATAATAACAACAGCACTTCTAGTGTTAAATAAATGGTACGGTGCATCGCGCCTACTTTTTTTCTCTTTTATATTAATATACTTACTCAGGCATTTGGAACTCGAAAGTTCCCGCCGCACCTACCGAAGTACACCACCTATCTCTATCTTGAGTTAGTTCTATTCAGTCCACCTCATTACACCCTATCTCTATCTTGAGTTAGTTCTATTCAGTCCACCTCATTACACCCTATCTCTATCTTGAGTTAGTTCTATTCAGTCCACCTCATTACACCCTATCTCTATCTTGAGTTAGTTCTATTCAGTCCACCTCATTACACCCTATCCCTATCTTAAGTTAGTTCTATCCAGTTCACCTCATTACACCCTATCTCTATCTTGAGTTAGTTCTATCCAGTACACCTCATTACACCCTATCTCTATCTTAAGTTAGTTCTATCCAGTTCACCTCATTACACCCTATCTCTATCTTGAGTTAGTTCTATCCAGTCCACCTCATTACACCCTATCCCTAACTTAAGTTAGTTCTATCCAGTTCACCTCATTACACCCTATCTCTATCTTAAGTTAGTTCTATCCAGTACACCTCATTACACCCTATCTCTATTCTTGAGTTAGTTCTATCCAGTCCACCTCATTACACCCTATCTCTATCTTGAGTTAGTTCTATTCAGTCATTACACCCTATATATATCTCAAGTTAGTTCTATCCAGTCCACCTCATTACACCCTATCTCTATCTTAAGTTAGTTCTATCCAGTACACCTCAGTACACCCTATCTCTATCTTGAGCTAGTTCTAACCGGTCCACATAATTACACCCTATCTCTATCTTGAGTTAGTTCTATTCAGTCATTACACCCTATCTCTATCTTGAGTTAGTTCTATCCAGTCCACCTCATTACACCCTATCTCTATCTTGAGTTAGTTCTATCCAGTCCACCTCATTACACCCTATCTCTATCTTGAGTTAGTTCTATCCAGTCCACCTCATTACACCCTATCTCTATCTTGAGTTAGTTCTATTCAGTCATTACACCCTATATCTATCTTAAGTTAGCTCTATCCAGTCCACCTCATTACACCCTATCTCTATCTTGAGTTAGTTCTATTCAGTCATTACACCCTATCCCTATCTTAAGTTAGTTCTATCCAGTCCACCTCATTACACCCTATCTCTATCTTAAGTTAGCTCTATCCAGTCCACCTCATTACACCCTATCTCTATCTTGAGTTAGTTCTATTCAGTCCACCTCATTACACCCTATCTCTATCTTAAGTTAGCTCTATCCAGTCCACCTCATTACACCCTATCAATATCTTGAGCTAGATCTATCCAGTCCACCTCATTACACCCTATCCCTATCTCTTTCAGGTCTATTCTAATGTTATCCTCCCATCTGTGTCTAGGTCTTCCCAATGGTCTCGTCTATTAGGTTTGCACTTTTTTTGGTAAATGTCTCTATATTAAGCTAAAAACTCAAGATTTGTGAAACGAACGATATACATTGTGCAGAATTACTCCACCAAAGAGCCTAAATAAAATAATTCACAAGTTTATAGACACATTGAGTAAAGAGGAATATCATTGTCCACTAAAGAACATAACAATCAATTATTCCAAATGTCAGTAAACTCCATATTTGTATCTCAGATTGCGCCAAATGTCCTATGTGCCAATATACTGAATTGCGGTGGTGGGAAGGTCAAGGTTCAAATCTCAGTCGAGTGCACTAAATATGGTTTACCACTCGGGTGTACCCATTAATTACCTCTCTGCGATAGTGCAGGTGTATTTGTCCGATCCACCTTCCTCATACCTCTAAGATTAATACATCAATAAGCATATTTTAAACGCAATTATATAAATTGTCTCCACTAGAGTGTGCAGTGTAATTGTCTTAAGTGGGGTGTGCAGTATAGTTGTTTTCAGTGGGATGTGCAGTGTAATTGTATTAATTCGGGTGTGATGTGTGATTGTCATCAGTAGGGTGTTCTTTGTAATTGTCTTAATTCGGGTGTGCAGTGTAATTGTCTTCAGTGGGGTGTACAATGTGATTTTATTCATTCGGGTGTGCAGTGTAATTGTCTTCAATAGGGTGTGCAGTATAGTTGTTTTCAGTGGGATGTGCAGTGTAATTGTATTAATTCGGATGTGATTGTCATCAGTAGGGTTTTCTTTGTAATTGTCTTAATTCGGGTGTGCAGTGTAATTGTCTTCAGTGGAGTGTACAATGTGATTGTATTCATTCGGGTGTGCAGTGTAATTGTCTTAAGTAGGGTGTGCAGTATAGTTGTTTTCAGTGGGATGTGCAGTGTAATTGTCTTAATTCGGGTGTGATGTGTGATTGTCATCAGTAGGGTGTGCATTGTAATTGTCTTAATTTGGGTGTGCAGTGTAATTGTCTTAAGTGGGGTGTACAATGTGATTGTATTCATTCGGGTGTGCAGTGTAATTGTCTTCAGTAGGGTGTGCAGTATAGTTGTTTTCAGTGGGATGTGCAGTGTAATTGTCTTAATTCGGGTGTGATTGTTAACAGTAGGGTGTGCAGTGTAGTTGTTTTCAGTGGGGTGTGCAGTGTAATTGTCTTAAATCGGGTGTGCAGTGTAATTGTCTTCAGTGGGATGTGCACTGTAAAAGTCTTCTACCTAATCCAGACTAAGGGCCAGTTTCATAGGGCCAGTTTCATAGTCAAATTTAGTACGCCTCAAGTGCGGCGCTATACTAAATACAAGACGACACCTACCTAAACTCGAATGGAATGGGCCAGTTTCCTATGCAAGAACGGCCCATTCCATTCTGGTTTAGGTAGGTATCGTCTTGTATTTAGTGTAGCGCCGCACTTGAGGCGTACCAAGTCTGACTATGAAACTGGCCCCAAGTCATCCGGCAAGGTCCGTGTTGGTTCCAAACGTAGTAACCAGTACAATGTGGCATTAAATATTGACTCAAGTGTTGCATAAAGCCTCAACGGACCTCACAAACAAGTTATATTAAAAAAAAAACTAAATTGTGTAAGCATCAAATCATAAACCATGATTAGAATAACTAATTTTAGGAAAGTGGTTTTTAGAAGATAGTGTTTTTCTTCTATTACGTAAAGTGCTAGATTATTACTATTTATCCAGACAGGATCAATACCCAACCTTGAGCAACAGTTCTTATTCAGGTAGGCGTCTATAAATTAAGAAAAATAATTAACTTTTTTGTTTGTTTGTTTAGCGTATGCCGTGCCATCAGGGTTTGTCGGCTCTACATTCCTGGTCTTCTACTGGTAATGGCGGATATGTAACGTCTTCTGAGATTGGGAACCATCTAGGTGAGGTTACTTCGTCTCTATGAGATGATGTCATTATAATGATGATAATTATGTAGGGCCAGTAGGGGTCTTAAACCTAAATTAGGCCTAACTAACCAAGTCATGGCAACCATAGGAACAGTTCTTCTCCCGGAAAAAAAAAATGTTTATGGTACCGCTGCGAATCGATCTCGGGACCACTAAGCCAACAGGCCAGCCATAACTATAAGGTACCCTTTAGCTTCCCATCGCCTCTTACTACCCCTTCAGGCTATACGCATTTAATTAGCCTTACTCTAATGGTGTATAGTCGAGGAAGGCAATATAGAGTGAAAATGTACCTGAATTTTCCTAGGAGGTAAGTGAGAAACTATTTAGAAAAAAATAAAAAACACCTTCAATACACCCGACCTGGATTCGAACCCCAACCTTGTCGTAAATGGCAATCCAAACAGAGCGAGACTGACGATTTTAAACATCATGTCCACAGATGCATTGAAGCTATTAAAACCCGTATCGGTGATCACATAATCTATCGCGTCGTTATCGTGTTAGATTGGATTAGCAGTGACTGGGATATCGGTGTTCGAATCCCGGTCAGCTGTAATGAGTTTTTCTAAAAAATAAAAGTGTTTCTCACCCTTCGCCTCAAGCAAATTAAGGTATATTTCCACTCGATTCTGCCTTCCTCGTCTCAACGCCATTTAAAGTAGTTAATGTGGAGATGTAAGGTTTATTATTATTTTTAATAATAATAATATTTAGCACCGCGTCTTACTACCCGTTCGGGTTACACGCTTTAAGTACTAATTACTCTAATGGGTTAGGAATTGGGAAGGTTGAGTTAGAGGAAGTGAACCCGCATTTGCGTGGAAGTAGAGTGGAAAACCATTTAGGAAAAACCACCCCCAGTTCACCCGACCGAGAATCGAACCTCGATCTCCCCGTCCTCAGCAGTCGAGCTCGACACGACAAGCGCGTTAGCCAACTACGCCACCGAGGCGGGTCTGAGAGAGAGAGAGAGAGAGAGAGAGATGTAAGGGACGCGAGAGAAGGTCAAGAGCATTTGCAGTTTTTATATTAATACGTTTTTTAAATAATATAAATCAAATATTGCTTCACTACAAACATATAGTTTAATTTTCTTCACATGTTGATATCAACAGTTGTTGAATATCTGTCACGAGCATAGCGGCATTAAATGACGAACTTTTTAAATGAAGAGAAATCTTTTCACTAAATTCCAAGATATTCAACAACTGTTGACATCACTATTTGAAGAAAATACAACTCTGTTTTTTCTACTGAAGAAATATCTAATTAATCTTGATCAAAAAAAGCTTTGCTATAAAAACAGCAAAAATATTTCCACTAACTCCCGTCTTTCCCAGCTTAACTATACTTTATAGTTATTATTATTATTATTATTAGCACCGCGTCTTACTACCCATTCGGGTTATACGCACTTACGCTAATGTGTAATGGTAGGGTGATTGTGAGATGAAATGGAGGACCTACAGTTTAACGTGGGATCCGAACCACGGTGGAGGCCTGGCATTCCCCACATTCACAAGATATCTTGTAAGAGGTGAAGGAAGGGTTTGGTAATCAGATACATCTTTGCCGGGACCGAGGATTGAACCCCGGCCACCAGAATAGAAATCTGACACCTTACCCCTAGACCGCCAGGTCACCCTACTTTATTGTTAAAATATTTATTTGTCAAAAGCTTTTAACGTTCCATAGTTTTTGAGCTTTCGGTGTTTAATTTTAACCAAAAACGGATATTTCCTCCCCTTCGCACCACGAAATTAATTTTAAAAATTACCTCTCTCCGTGTTTTATAATAAATTATATATTTGTTGCATCTATCTTAGATAATAATTGAGCGTTTATTATTTTTAACCAAAGATAAAATATATTATTCACCTATACTCGTATACAATCATACACAAATCATGGTTTCCATGGTGATGTAAGCAAAGAATGATTGAACCGGTGGGCCACTGCGAACATATCAGAAAAGCTGGAACTTATCTAGAAAATCGGATTTTCACTAAACGATACTATTTTGCCGATATTATGGACTCTTAACCCTTAAAATGAATGTTCGTTTGTACAAATCGGTTCAGCCGTTTACTAGTAATTTCAATTATTGAAAACGGGTTTATCCAATTATGTATGTATGTATATATAAATATATATTTAATACATATTTATATATATAAATTTAATACATATTTATTTATCATACTCTGGGAAAAATACTAGACAATATGAATAAATCTGACTCGGTATCTGTGGAACTGGATTTTAATTATTTGGTCAAAAGTTGTTTTTAATTTCGTGTGGTACTTTTAATTACTGTTGATCTATGAGTGCCTCAAAGAGGTCAGGATTGCAATATACTGGCTTTACATAGACAAAAAAGAAGGTGAGGTTCGAATCCCCGAACAGGTGTACCTAGGTATATTTACTAGAGATGGTGAAATAAATTCCTCGAATACCTTGAATCTTATGATATTAGATAAATTTGAGATTGGAAATATATTGAAAAGGTATATTTAATACAATTATGAAGACCTTGAATTCAAATAGTATAAGTTATTTTAACGTATAGGTTTTAATACTTTTGATTATTTTATATGGGTGACCTGGTGGTCTAGGGGTAAGGTGTCAGACTTCTATGCTGGCGCCCGGGGTTCGATCCTCGGTCCCGGCACAGATTTATCTGATTACCAAACCTATCCTTCACCTCTGACAAGACATCTTGTGAATGTGAGGAATGCCAGGTCTCCACCGTGGTTCGGATTCCACGTTAAACTGTNATGCCAAGCCTCCACCGTGGTTCGGATTCCACGTTAAACTGTAGGTCCTTCATTTCATCTCACATTCACCCTACCATTGCACATTAGCGTAAGTGCGTATAACCCGAACGGGTAGTAAGACGCGGTGCTAATAATAATATTTTATATGCAGAATGTGAATGGGAGGGGTAGGGGCACAATCCCTCAGGCCACTCTCTCTGGATCCGCCACTAGCCATGACCTGGATAGTTGTTGTTTAAAATGGGACTTGGTCTATATACACGCAGTTATCAAAACGTGTCTCTTGCGTACCTGCAGACGTCGCTCCATTCTACTCCTCTCCTCAGAACGACGCATGATGACGTCATAACGCTCCAAGACGCCCTCTATATTAGCCGCGGGTCCGCGAGTGTCCGCGACCTTGCACCGGGCGGGCACGTTCACGTCAGCAATGCAGTACCTCCTGCAACGCTCCAAGAAGTCTCTGAAGTAGATCTCCGACAACTGCACGACCTTGGTACGGTCCTCCCCAGACAACTTGGCACACAACGTGCCTGAAACCAGGCAGGGTATTGTGCCTGACTCCGGCAGATGGGGTTTATTTTGCTGGTTTTGATGGGCTATTGGTGTCCGTATATACAGTCAATATTCAGGGGTCAACAAACCTCTCATTCTGACTGAACTGCTCATTATTTGTATACTAGGAGATTGGCCCACTCCTGAGACTAGACTATAAATACGGCGTCAGATTGAGTTCTTTCAATGGACAACGGACTATATAACACAGTCCTTACGATATCCTCTATGCTATACAGTGTGTCTCACAACTCACCCATCAGCGCCGGTAACAGGAACAGTTTAAGAGTCTTTGTTGGAACTTGTTCCAAAGGCACCTGAACATCGAACACTCCCAACCGTGACACAGTCCTCACGATATCCTCGAACAGCCACAGGGTGTTCTGGACGAGACCCAGCATGTTGTCTGCGACCATTGTCTCGCCGTTGTCGATGTCGTTGTACATCTCGAACGCTTCATCAAACCAGTCACATAAATGATCGGTTTCATCCTGAGAGGCCATCGGCTTCAAAACTGGGCTTTCTATTTAAATGAATGTGCCTTGTATAAACGTGTATCACAGTCACTTTTCAAATCAAGTTTTTTTTTATTGGAGTTTTAAACATTGGCTTATTTTGAAACATTGAAATAAAAAATGTATGAGTTTTATTTTGCATATAATATAAACAAAATAGTTAACTTGTTTGGGTTCATTTCCATGGTTATCAGTGAACAAATAAGATAGTTTCTACAGAATGTCCCGAAAGATACTGAGCAGTTAAGTATCACGTACTACCTTGTTAAAGTTCTTCCTATAACAAAGGTTGGAAATGTCCCCCGCGGCCCTGAAGTCATGTTTGAACACGTCTCTTCATATGATAGTTTATGAAGAGACGTTCTTCAGGCCATTCATGTGATATTACATGAAGAGACGTGTCCAGACATGCCTTCAGGACTCTTCATGGGATGTTGTATGAAGAGACGTGTCCAGACATGTCTTCATGGCTCTTAATGTGACATTAGATGAAGAGACGTGTCCAGACATTCCTTCGGGCCTCTTCATGTGATATGATATGAATATACGTGTCCAGACATGCCTTCAGGCCTCTTCATGTGATATGATATGAAAAGACGTGTCCAGACATGTTTCAGGCTTCTTCATGTGATATTATATGAAGAAACGTGTGCAGACATGTCTCCAGAGCTCTTAATGTGATATTATATGAAGAGACCTGTCCAGACATGCCTTCAGGCCTCGTCATGTGATATCAGATGAAGAGACGTGTTCAGACATACCTTCAGGCTTCTTCATGTGATATTATATGAGGATACGTGTCCAGACATATCTTCAGGGCTCTTAATTTGATATTATATGAGGAGACGTATCCAGACATGCCTTCAGGTCTCTTCATGTGATATTAGATGAAGAAACGTGTCCAGACATGTCTTCAGGTCTCTTAATGTGATATTAGATGAAGAGACGTGTCCAGACATGCCTTCAGGCCTCTTCATGTGATATCAGATGAATATACGTGTTCAGACATGTCTTCAGGCCTCTTCATGTGATATCAGATGAAGAGACGTGTCCAGACATGTCTTCAGGGCTCTTAATGTGACATTAGATGAAGAGACGTGTCCAAAAATTCCTTCGGGCCTCTTAATGTGATATGATATGAAGAGACATGTCCAGACATGTCTTTAGGCCTCTTAATGTGATATCAGATGAGGAGAGTTGTCCAGGCATATCTTCAGGCCTCTTCATGTGATTTCAGATGAAGAGACGTGTCCAGAAATGCCTTCAGGTCTCTTCATGGGATGTTGTATGAAGAGACGTGTCCAGACATGTCTTCAGGCCTCTTCATGTGATATCAGATTAAGAGAGTTGTCCAGGCATATCTTCAGGCCTCTTAATGTGATATGATATGAAGAGACGTGTCCAGACATACCTTCAGGCCTCTTCATGTGATATCAGATGAAGATACGTGTCCAGACATGTATTCAGGGCTCTTAATGTGTTATTAGACGAAGAGACGTGTCCAGACATGCCTTCAGGCCTCTTCATGTGATATTATATGAATAGACGTGTCCATACATGTCTTCAGGGCTCTTAATGTGATATTAGATGAAGAGACGTGTCCAAACATGCCTTCAGGCCTCTTCATGTGATATTATATGAGGAGACTTAACCAGATATGTCTTCAGGCCTCTTCATGTGATATTGTATGAAGAGACGTGTCCAGGCATGTCTTCAGGACTCTTCATGTGATATCAGATGAAGAGACGTGTCCAGACATGTATTTAGGCCTCTTCATGTGATATCAAAATAAGAAACGTGTCCAGACATGTCTTCAAGCCCGTGGTGGACATTCACAACATCTGTTATAGGAAGAACTGCAACCAAGTACGTGGTCATTTACGGCTCAGTACCTTTTGGAACAACTTGTAGTCTATACTACCGGCGACAGTGCAGCGCATGTATTTGCATGTAAGCGGCAAAAATACAGTAAATTGAAAGATACTATGAAAATAATTGATCAAAAAACACGTTCTCATTTATTTCTTCCCTGTCAGAGATTTTTTTCCAAATCCTCTCAAATAATATATTTTTCCAGCATTTGGTAAAGTCATCATTCCATATTGATGAGTTGGCAACACTGATTACAGCTGATGAGCTGAAAATATTTAGTTGTTTCCGAGTGCGAATTATATTAAGTTAATTTTACGTAATAAAAAGTTGATTATATTAAAACATTTTAGTTAATATTTTGATAGTGTGTTTCTTTTATCGGACATAATAACTATTTAGAGGTTAAACCTGGTTTGAAAGCTTTAAAAATATTTTTTTTATTTTTAGAAAATCTATTTTTTTCTAATCGTAAAAAAATTACCTCGATTTTGTAAGCCTTGAACTTTTATTCTATTTCGCGTTTGGGGAGAAGGTTGAAACACCCGTTTAGGTTTTCGCACAGGGCGCTGTAAGCCTTAATGCCGGCCCTGCTACCGATCAATGGTACGAGTATAATAAAGCTATAATAAATTATTGTTCATGGGACTGAATTCAATATGACAAATAGATGCACCAGCGCAACTTTTAAACATGTGCCTAAATCAGAATTTACAAAAAAAAAAAGTTTTTGAGCAATTTGGCGTCGTTTATTTTCGTCCACTCAAGAGTAGACGCAACTTATAAATCATATCAATTCAATAAATATTTTTATTTTATTTATTTGATGTATTTAAAATGTACTTTCTGAACAGACTGATTATATCACCACACGAGAATTTTTATGAGCGAGCGCGAAAGGGACTACCAATTTGGCCGGGAAAAGTACCTTTCAGGGTTCTTTTTACATACCTCAATCGACACGGGACTGGCGGCTTTACTTCCCCTCCGAAGGAAGTTGTGCCGCGGATCTTTATCGCTCGGTAAAAACTTGTCTACATTGGCTGGGTTTGAACCCACGAGCATCAGGTCCTGAGGCCAGTACTTTATCCCAAGATCACCAAGGTCAACTTTAATAAACCATAATGGTGGAATATAATAGCAATGCTTCAGAATACACTTTATTTATTACAGCACTTAAGTTTATAACTAACAAATGAATTAAAAGAACACACGTCTTGGTAGCAGCTTGTTTGCGACCTTGCCATGCAAAAAAACCTCGTTAATGATTTCCAGATTTCCCTTCGCATATTTACATATTCAACTGTTCTTTCATTTTTTTATTTTACCTAAGCATGTTGCCCTTGCGTGGTGTTACAGGAACTACAGTAGCACCGTGGCTTCTTTGGTGCTGACTTACAGTTCAAAGCTCACTTCTGACAGTCAACATTTAGGTATATACCTAAATTTTGACTGTCAAAAGTGACAGCTGCTAAACACATGTTGTTTTTTTTTCAGATCATATAGTAAGGCGTAAGGATACATAATTTGGTCTGGTAACTTTTCAAAGCTTTCAGCTGTCAGCTGTCAGTCAGCACCAAAGAAGCCATGGGGCTAGTGTACTGAGCGCGCTAGCTAACTACTCCACCGAGGCGGCTGTTTGATATTATTGTTGTGTTACATTCTATATACAGAATGATCCAGAACTCCACGGACAACATTATACAGAATATAGGAGAGGAGGTACCAAAATAGATATTTTCACGCAAGAAATTGTGGTTGGCGACACCAAATGGTTGTATCGTACGCACCTGGAGAGGTAGGCAACTCATCAAACTTTAGACAAGTAGCCTACCCATAAGGAATTGCTGATTCTCTTAAAGATGTGGTTTTTGACCCTGACAATGGCTGATATTGAGGGCGCAAAGGTATCTGGAAGGGGATCTGCTAAGCTGTCATCATCGTGTGTGTGTCGGGTGAGGTACAGTATTCCATTGGTTTCTTTGGTGCTGACTGACAGATCACAGCCGACGGCTTTGAAAAGTTACCGGACCAAATTATGTATTCCTACGCCAAACCATATGATCTGCAAAAACATGTGTTTAGCAGCTGTCACTTCTGACGGTCAAAATTTAGGTACATACCTAAATGTTGACTGTCAGCTGTGAGCTGTCAGTCAGCACCAAAGAAGCCATGGGGCTACTGTAGTGGTGTGGATGCCTTTGTGTGTTTGAGTGGCGTGTTGAATGTGTTGCCTACCCCTCAGGGCCATACAGCGCCAATGTTGACTTCTCGAAGTGCCGCCATTTGGGGTCGCCGACCACAAGCTCCTCACGTTGAAATACTTGTCACCCCTTACAGCCTGTATGATGTTGTAAGTGGCATTTTGAATAGTCCTTTATATAATAATGCCAACAGTTATAGAGTATAACCTAGCTATCAAGTGTATGCAATTATTTGATAAAAGAAAATTTATCAAATTCCATGATGTCAATGACCAATATTCAGGAATCGAAACTAAACGTATAACACTCATCTTAACTCGCGTCCCCTACATCCCTACTTTAAAGATAGAAAGCTTAACACCCGCTCTAACGCATTTGTCGCCAAACGGTCGATCACGAGCTACCGGTGGCTCGCGGCGGCATTTTTCAAAAGCTCTCATAAGACGTTTAATATTCGCTTTACAACGTAACTTTATTGTTGAAGAGTGTTGCCTCAAGACAAGGATATGTGTTGCCTCTTGTCTTGATGATAATAATTATCCACTTCTGGTGCGCGCTACGCTCCGAGGGAATCCCATTGCTCTGCTGTAACTGTGCGAGCTACCATTTACAACTTTGAAGGTGTTTAAAAAATCAACCAGGCTCACCACGGATGAACCTCTTTTGAGGACTGGATTTGATTGGTAGTGACAAGTTACTCAACAAACATTAAACAAATTACGGATAGAAGTGAATTTCGTTCTTCACAATATGTTAAACACAAAATTTACTAAAAATATATTTTGCTATCATTTTGTTTTTTAAATCAATAATTCTTTAATTTTATAAAATTAAAAAATTAATTTTTGGGTGAAATTTACTAACACGATTATCATTATTTTTATTATAGCTATGAATCCAAATCACACAGATAAGCTCCTTAGTTGATACAGGTTGTGATCAAAAAACCTCTGTACCGGCTACAATAATAACCAAAATAGCAATTTTGTATCCGGTTAGCTAGCTATTCAATTTGACATTTTGAAAGTAGCTCCTATATTCAATGAGTTTTCCAACCTCTGTTCTAGCGCGTTACTTTCTTGTTGAACTAGATTGCCTATTATAGAGAGATTCGAGGTTAATATACCAATTGGATCTACTGAGGATGGTCTACCCTAAACTGTTTCCATGCAAATGTAGGCGCATTTCCTCTAAAATGGTATCTTCCTCATCCCTATGTTCTTGCTGTAATTATGAATACATAAGTTTAACCTTAGAACCCACTTCGGTGGCCATATGGTCTAACGCGCTAATCTAGTATCAGACTAGATTACTGATGACGATGAGATCGAGGTTCGAATCTCGGTTGGGTGTACTAAGATTTTTCCTCCAAAATTGAGTTCCATTCCATGAATATAACCTTCCTCGTCCCTAAAGTAATTTGAGTAATTAGTACGTATGCGTACAAACCGAAAGGGTAGTAAGACGTGGGGGAAAACGCTTACCTTGTTTGGTTCTACTATGACATGTGTTATTTATAAGCCAAGGCTCTAGTTTATCCATTCAGGGTAAAACTGGATATCTTTAGGGCAAACCGGGTGTTTTCTCAACTGGTATTAGGAAATTAGCACCAAGCTTCATGTTAACAAACCGTCAAGATATAAGTGCTCGAGAATCTGAAGAAACAAGAGACATAATGATACTTAATGATGAGAGGCAGGATTGGGAGGTGGGAGGAAAGTGGAATATTCAAGGCTATCCGGGTGAGGAGTGGTTGTGGTAGGTTAAGTAGTTATTTCAAAGTAGCTAGCTACGCAATACTAGACCAAGAACATAAACAAAACTTCAGTCACTGGTTCTTCTGTAACCTGGCTCATATGCTAATATATACCTCAATCCCTGGTTCTTCTGTAGCCTGGCTCATATGCTATCTGTACCTCAATCACTGGTTCTTCTGTAGCTCTGGCTCATATGCTATCTGTACCTCAATCACTGGTTCTTCTGTAGCCTGGCTCATATGTTATCTGTACCTCAATCACTGGTTATTCTGTAGCCTGGCTCATATGCTGTCTGTACCTCAACCTGAAGCTATTATGTATGATTTTTAGTGAGGCACTCTCCATCTAGATATCATATTCTGAAAATTGAAAAATGACACTTGGTCACGGGAATTGAACCCGGGACACTTGGCTTAGTACGCCAATGCTCTTAACACTTAGCTATCTAGGATTTGTCCCGTCCTTAAGGGCATTCTTCACTCATATTTTAAGGCAGAGTCTGTGATAGACGTGCGGAAATCATCGGCTACAAATGTGTGATTTTATTAAGATCACCATCAGATAACGCAGCCACCTACGACTCGGTAGTTGGCTTAATGCTGCCATTTGTACAACTACCCGGGTTCGATTCTCGTATCCAGGTGTCATTTTTAAATTTTCAGAATATGGCATTTATAGTAGTTATCATATTTCAATTTAGACCCATAAAATAGGTCGAGACTAGGTTTGGCCAAATATACACTTTTTGTATTAATGGGATGCTCTACTGAAGAGCTGAGACGTTGTCTAGTTGAGATAAATGGTTGCAAATGGCATCGAGAACTTTATTACCTTTTTTTAAAAAAAAAGATCAGGGTGCACCGAGGTAGCACGGGACGCTCAAAGTCCAGCAAAGGTATTGCGGAAAGTATCATTTTCAAAGTCGAGTCACAAGGCAATCCAATAAGTTGGTCTTCTTCAATAGATGGATCGTGTACCCTCACGGGACTCTCCGTGGACGCCAGGTTGGGGAACTCTGCTCTTAAAGGTGAATGTCCACTAGCTTTTGTGGACAAATAGTTTTACTAGCTAATAGTGTTCATGCAATCATAGTTGGTCCAGAATTTTATATTTGTATTAATTTTATTGAATAAGTTGACAAATTATGAGCGTTCATCATAGCAAACCCAAAATCAGCTCCCGGCTCGCATATGCGTATGTGTGTGTATGTGTGTGTGCATGTGAGGTATGGGAGTACTAGAGAAACTAAAATATCTATGTTGTGCCATAAATGAGTGCAGTGCATTCTTATTCAAATGATTAGTTGACATTTTCCGCGGTGACGATGGGGGACAAAGCTACAAAGTTTCTTGTTAATAACTACAATATGTTCCTAGGAAGATTTGTGCACAGTGCCTATCTGTCAGGCCATTTTAAAACAGTCAAAGAAGCGACCTTTTCAATGCAGTTTTTTTTAAAATATAAATATCATTCAATACTCCAACAATGCTCAGTATTAGGAATTTCTATTAATTATTCATCTCCATTAATGTTTAATCAGAAATTATATTATTTTCCTATATAATTGGTATTATTTTATAAGTATTGATAATGACTATCAAAAGTGAAAGCTGAATATATCATGACTTGACGTATGGATAGGCGAGAGTATTATTATTATTATTATTATTATTAGCACCGCGTTTTACTACCCGTTCGTATTATAAGCAGATAGGCGAGAGTAGATATATTAGAAAAGGAAACCCGCTTTTTAAAAGTATATATTGTAATGTGGTATTCATAAAAACTAAATATAAACCTTGAGGTAGGTCTAGGCCATTTATATAATTTAAAAAAATATACGTAAACCGGTTTGGGAGAGTCCACCAGATTGTATATTCTCATGTCCTTGAAGTTAGACCCCCAGGCCTCGGTGTTATTTTTTGGAACCACTTTAATTACCTAGCTCGGTTGCACGCAACGTACAAGTTTTATTTTGTTTCTCAGGTCATCGTTACTTCTCTATGTGTAGAATATCCAAACATGATGGAGCTGGCGAATAATAAAACATATGCTGATGATAGTAATAAGAATTAGTGACTATGTAAATTAAATGTATTTTTATAGATAATAATTTAATAATAACGGTAGTCATTTTACTTAACACATGCGTTAGAAAGCCTTATCATGCAACATGTTGAGAGACAAAATAATATGGGGGGGGGGAGTAAGCTGTGATTATTCATACCAACTTGTTTGGGCCAACATCATTGGCCCTCCTTTAGTTTTTAATTATTAGTCTACACATTTTTAGCCACGGAGAACAACGTATTTACTTATTATTTCTTAATTTATTGTGTTGACAGGAGGTGTACTCTTGCAGAAAAGAAACTCCGTAAAGAATGGCGGGGAATTCAAATTAATTATATATCGCAGCGCAGTAAGTATATTCCTCCTCAATTTTTTGAATTCTTGTGATCAGCTGATGTAACGTTTCAAAGGACACAATACTTTTGATACAGATCAATTAGTTTAACTGTGTTCGTTTTTCTTCCACTCCACGACCAACAAAACATGTTGACACTGACCACTCCTCCCAGATCCATCATGTTGGCCAAAACCACCAAAAAGTCGCAACATTTTAATGTTGACAAGAAATGTTAACTACATTTTTCTGTGACAAGCCAGGCTCATCTGTTTTATATATATACCGGCAACGTGATTTATCTCCTAGATGTTTTTCTGGCGTCGACTTTTACAACTGAAACGCGACGATATAAGTTAGAACAGATCTACAAGATCATTTTGTGATACTCGATCAATTGATGATTTATCTGTAGTTGACGGCATCGGCCCCGAAGAAGACGACAAAGGTATGCTCTTTGCTGCTAACGTTACCACTGAACTGTAATTACCGTGCTTGAAACATACAATGAGAAACTAACTGAAGATTTAATGAAAAGTAAGTTGTCGGATACTCAACTTTAGTCAAAAACAAGAGAGGTCAGGGTCAAAAATCAGGGCCAGGTTTGATGAATGTTCGTTCAACTTAAACCAAGCAAAAAAAAAAGGTGTTATTTATGCGGAAAAGTTGATATAATTTTAGCGTTGCTTTCACAAAAAATCGGCAAAATCAGAGAGGAAGAATATTTCAAGTTGGTCAGCAACGTAGAAAGTAAAGTAAATATAGCTAATTACGTAGAAATAAGCTTTATTGCCCTATAAGCTGAACTAGACAACAAAGAGAATGCAACAAATATTAATTTTATTGTTGATTCAGGAACAGCAAACAATCTGGTCAGATCCAAAATAAAACAATGTATGATCAATACGGAGAAAATTCATCCAGTGTGAATCCAAATTGCAAAATTGAAAGATTATAGCGGCAAAAGTAAAAGGAAAATTAAAAGTGCACCTTGAAAACTGAAAAACAGTGATAAAGATAGAAGCGTTGATAGTAGATAAACATGTATTGCATCCCCACCCGAAACACTCCACGACCCCAATTAATGGGGTCACCGCCCCTCGGTTGGATTTCACTGGCCTGGCCCAAGAAGTATTTTGTAAAGTTATATCTACAACATACATTTGTATTTATATTTAGAAGTTTTGCATTTTTTTTTGTCATCGCGTCTTACTACCTAATCAGGCTATACGCATAAGTACTAATTATGCTAATGAGCAAGGGATTACGATGGATGCATTTAGAGGGAGTGTACCCACATTTGCTTGGAAGGAGAGTGGAAAACATTTTTTGGAAAAACCACCCTCAGTACACCTGACAAGGATTCGAACCCCGTGCTCCCTGTCATCGGCAGTCTAGTATACTGTGAGAGTGATGCCTTAGACCATGCAACCACCAAAGCCATTTCTATAGTAATAGTGTTATTTAATATTGACCCCCTGTGTGGTCTAATGGTCAGAGTTCCTGACTACTGATCCAGAGATCACGGATTCGATCCCCGGCAGTTTCAGATTATTCTGTGAAGCAATGTGTCCTGGAACGGGGTCAGACTAAGCCTCGTGAGGAGCTGATTGAAGGTAAAAAAGGTAGCGGCTCTAGTCCAGAAAACTGAGATTGACTGTTGACCACGTGATACTCTATTTGCAGAAGTTGTCACTGTCCTCGCCAACAGATGGTGGTGGCCCTGTCGGTATTGCTCTTTTACTGGCTGATGACATGGATAGTTGTTTGATAGTTGGGGCCTATTGGTAATATCTATGAAACGTGACAGCTGCAAGTTACTAATGAATAGTTGCGAAAAATATGAAAATAATAATGATAAGAATAAAAATTGACTAAAGAGTAGCAAAGCAGAAGTATTTGAAAAGCGGCAACAATGAGCAAAAAATAAAGCAGAATAATGTCAATTTAAATAT
>CABFOW010000315.1:98264-109190 GCA_902141385.1 Timema californicum | reverse complement strand
GTGTATAACCTGAACAAAAAGTAGGACGCAGCGGTAAAAGCAAATACTGGAAGAACTTCTGGTGACCTGTTGGTCTAGGGGTAAGGTGTCAGACTTCTGTGCTGGTGGCCGGGGTTCAATCCTCGATCCCGACACAGATTTATCTGATTACCAAACCCTTCCTTCACCTCTGACAAAACATCTTGTGAATGTGGGGAATGCCAGGCCCCCACCGTGGTTCGGATTCCACGTTAAACTGTAGATCCTCCATTTCATCTCACAATCACCCTACCATTACACATTAGCGTAAGTGCGTATAACCCGAACGGGTAGTAAGACGCGGTGCTAATAATAATAACAACAATAATAATGGAATAACGTCTAATAGTACCAGGGTAGCTCAACTGGAAGAGCATTGACGAGTTTAATTACATGTTCAGGTTTCGAATCCGTGTATGTACAAGTTTCTCAATTAAGTTAATTATATAATTTTTTTATATTTTATGTGTACAAAGGATAGGTAGCAACTTACCTGATGCATCAGTGGGCATATGGACTAAGTTGTCAGGCTCCTCTAGTTTGGTTTTCAAGGGACAAGAAGGTAAGAGTTCGAACCTCCACACAAATGTCGGTACATTTCTTATAAACTATATTTTCCTCATCCCTACCTAAATAGCTTAGTTAAAAATGTGTAGAAAATGGATGGATGGTGAGAAAAAAATAGTGGTATACTATAAGCTACGGGGTAAGGATGTTGATGGAGAGTTAGATAGATAAATGTACTCCCATTAGTGTGGAGAGAGGATGGTAAAATTACATTTAAAAAAATCTAAATTTTGTAAATTATTTTCTATTGACGCGTTTTTAAAACTCTTATGCAAAGGCCTAGGTCTCCCGTCATTGCTATATCAAGCTCTGTGATCCAGTTTTAGAATATTCTTAAATCTTTTTTTTAACTGTAAAATAACATCAGTAATTAGGATTTACAATTCTTTCAAATCTGAAAAAAAAAGGACGTTTGTCAAAGGCACAATCAGACCATGTGATGTTTTCCGTTTGCTTTATACTTCTTGTAAAATTTAGCTGTCGTTAATGAATGTTCATGATATTAGTGTAAAAAAACTGCTATGACGGCTCCATAATTTTTTTTTTCTGGGGAAAGGGTTTCTTAGGTCTAAAATGTTTAGGAAACCCTACTTAGGGTACCTCAAAACAACGAAACTCTTTGTCAAAGGCAATAAACTGACACAATACAAGTGACAAAAATACATCGAGCCTGTATCGGTGGTTGCATGGTCTGAGATGTTACCCTCGCATCAAGCTGGATTTCCCGTGATGGGGAGATCGAGGTTTGAATCTCAAGGGACCATAGGCTTCCCCCCCCCAAAGTTTTTCCACCCTCCCTTCATGCAAATGTGGGTACACTTCATCTAAATATAAGCTTACATATCCCTTAAACCATTAGCGTAAATAGTGCATAAGCCTATAAAACCATATGCGTAGTAAGACGTGGTGCTAAATATATATATATATATATATATATATATAATATACTTTTTTTCCTTGAGTAGTTTTCCACTCTCCCTCCACTCAAACTTTAATACATCTATTCTAAAATTTTGCCTTCCTCAAATGAATTCTATTAGTAAAATTAATATACATATATAACCCGAACGGACAATAAAAGCAATTGGTGACCTGGCGGTCTAGGGGTAAGGTGTCAGACTTCTGTGCTGGCGGCCGGGGTTCAATCCCCGGTCCCGGCACAGATTTATCTGATTTTCAAACCCTTCCTTTACCTCTGACAAGACATCTTGTGAATGTGAGGAATGCCAGGCCTCCACCGTGGTTCGGATCCCACATTAAACTGTAGGTCCTCCATTTAATCTCACAATAACCCTACCATTACACATTAGCGTAAGTGCGTATAACCCGAACGGGTAGTAAGACGCGGTGCTAATATTAATAATAAAACGGGGGGGGGGGTTATCTAGGGCGGGGAGGGGGTGATATCATAAGACTACTCCACCCCCATTGCAGGTTAACGTTAGAGGCGTTGGGATATTCGTTTATTAACATAATCCGAAGTCACAAGTCACATTTTCCCATTGATGAATTTTTTTTTTTTGAAATTAGAGTATGAGTCAGAAATGAAGCAGTAGTGTAGTGAGGGTGTGGATAGGGGTAAAGGAGGGGAAAGGATCACACCACTACCTTCCTTTAATTGTATGTTCAGTATAATTCACCAACTCTAATATCACCGGCAAATAACTAAAGAGGTAGGAGCCGGCTACAAACCTATTATTTAACTACGAATAATATTAGACTAATTAGTTCCTGTTATACCTTGAGTATTCTATACAAACATATTAAAAAAAAAATTCATATACCCCCGTTGACCATTGGTTTTTTACCTTTCCCTTTCACCGACATCTTTCGTTGAGAGGGGCGAACTGGTCTATTATATAGTTAACGTCATTTTGAGTTTGGTGTTCGTACCTTAATAAGAAAATATCCTTTAAGGGCGTTACCCCGCCTCAGTGCCGTAATTAGCTATAGCTAACGCGCTAGTTTCGTGTTGAGCTAGACTGCCGAGGACGGGGAGATCGAGGTTCGAATCTCGGTCGGGTGAACCGGGGTGGTTTTTCTTCAATGGTTTTCCCACTGTCCCTCCACGAAAATGCAGGTTCACTTCCTCTATATTCAACCTTTCCAATCCCTAGCCCATTAGCGTAATTAGTACTTAAGTGTATAACCCGAACGGGTAGTAAGACGCGGTGATAAGTATTATAAGAACATACTTTAAGAGCGTTCATCATAGCAGGACCAACTCAACTTTTAGATCGCATCTGCGTTTGTGTGTTCGCGCGAGGTATGGAAGTTAAAGGGCAAAGAAAACACCTACGATATGACAGAAATGTGTGCAGTGCATTCGTATTTCAATTATTACTAGAAATTTTCCACAGTGAAGATGGGGGACAAAGCGACAAAGTTTCTTGTTAATAACTATAATATGTATCTATTATGACAGAATGAAGATTTATAAACAATTTATAGACATTTTCAATTAAGTTATTTTTTAAAAATCAAAATCTCATTTAATATTTCAGCAATGTTCAGTATTAGGAACTTCTATTAACTCTTTATCTCCATAAAGGTTTAATCAGAAATTATCCACGTGCGATAGTGTTCGTGTAAATTTACGATTTCTAGCCGACTGCATCACGGAGTTGATTATAATGTGATGCACGCTATTACTTGGCCAATGTTCGCAATTGTTTCGGGGTACACCTTTCTATTCGAAAATCTCCTTGTTTACGGCACTTAGGGGCAACCCCCACCACCCCCTGTTCAAACCCGTTCGTAAATATTGCTCTCCCCACTCCCTCCGACCTCTTCCACTCTCACTTTGGTTCCGGCATTTAGTTGGGAAGGGGGGGGGAGACTCCTTCCAATCCCTTTCATCAGTATTACCCCCCCTCCTTCACGACATCACTAAAACAATGTTGAATCAAGTTATGTATTATTATCCAATTCCAACAATCCACGACGCGCGTGCAAGCTGTAGGACCAGTTCCATCCGACTGGACAACCCAATCCGTTACTATCGTCACCTCCTCTGGATTGTTTCTTTATTTGCAGCCAGGGAAAGTCTACGATTTATTACACTCGTATAAGACTCACCCTTCGTTGTCTAATCGTCTTTATTTGGCTGCCCAGTGGTGTAAGGTGTGGACGTGACTCTTCAACTGACAGTTGTCTGGAAGTACTGGACTAAATCCTCGTTAGTCGAAACTATAGGTGCGTATAAGTGCTAGAATAGTTACAGTAGCCCCGTGGCTTCTTTGGTGCTGACTGACAGTTCATAGCTGACTTCTGACAGTCAACATTTAGGAATATACCTAAAATTTGACTGTCATAAGTGACAGCTGCTAAACACATGTTTTTACAGATCATGTGGTTCGGCGTAGGGCTACGTAATTTGGTCTGGTAGCTTTTTTAAAGCTGTCAACTGTCAGCTGTGAGCTGTCAGTCAGCACCAAAGAAGCCATGGGGCTACTGTATTACAGCTAAGTTTTGGTGTAGCCCTTCAACCAATAGCCTTTACCTTATTTTAGGTTAAGTAGTTTTAAAATTACCAAAATACACGTTAAGAACTGTAGCCTTCTTATTAAATTTGTTGCTAAGAATTTATTTTGAAATGACTTAAGTACACGTCATAAAAGATATGTAAATAATTAATTTTCAAAGTGAACAAAATACACGTCACGAAACGTAATACTTATAATTTTTGTTGTTGTAAATAATTGATTTTAAAGTAGCAGAATTACATGTCATAAAATGTAGCTTCTTCTTCTTCTTATTATTATTACTATTAGCACCGCGTCTTACTACCCGTTCGGGTTATACGCACTTACGCTAATGTGTAATGTTAGGGTGATTGTGACATGAAATGGAGGACCTACAGTTTAACGTGGGATCCGAACCACGGTGGAGGCCTGGCATTCCTCACATTCACAAGATGTCTTGTCAGAGGTGAAGGAAGGGTTTGGTAATTAGATAAATCTGTGCCGGGACCGAGGATTGAACCCCGGTCGCCAGCACAGAAGTCTGACACCTTACCCCTAGACCACCAGGTCACCAGCTTCTTATTAAAGTTTTGTAAAGAATATATTTTAAAATTACTGCTAAAACGTCATAAAATGTACTTAGAAAATATTAGAAAATAAATTATTTAAGAAAAATGCCTAAACTTACATTATCAAATGTACTCATTATATCACCTAAATACACGTAAAGAAAATTATCTTTTGAAGTGTTGCTAAGAATTTATTTTAAAATGAACGAAATTCACGTAATTTTATGTTACTATTAAAGTTGTGTTAATAATTTATTTTAAAATGACCAAAGTACACGTCATGAAATGACCTTAAGAATGAGGTTTACTTGGAAATAAAATTGAAATGACCTTCAGATTTAAAGGCAACTTGTAAATGGTGGTTAGGTAGTTTCTGCCTTGAACGGTCACTGACCCCCCCCTAGTTTTTTGGACAACTGAGAAGAGAAAGAGAGGATGAATTGGGTGGGGATGTTGAATTTCGGCATTGAGCTACAGCTTATTATTTTCATGAAATATCTTTCCTTTTCTTGAGGATAGTAATTTTACCTAATTGTTAACTTCCGGTAAAAGAAAAGAGTAATATTTACATTAGATATTCATTCATATATTTTTTTCAAAATGTAATCCATATTTAAAATAATGTAAGGACAATAGGTAGGTATAAAAATATAAAAACAATTTTGGAGTGGTTACGGAATTAGTGAAGCATTTATTCATTTAGAATGTAATGTAACAAACATGAATAATACATTTTTATTTGATAAATTTATGCTATAGGCTACATTTAAATAACTTAGCCAAAACTAACCACAAACACACATGTTTGTTTAGAAAGTACAAATAATTTTAAACACACTATTAAAGTAGCCTATTACTTATTAATTGATTAAAAATATACATTTATTTTTTGTTTAATATTTCAAGTGACAGGTTCAATTTGACATGATTATTGTCCAGTTTGAAACTTTACCAAAAATAAAATCCCGTTAAATTGACTCAACAGCCGTATTTTTGTGTTTTTTCTTCCAACTTTTTGCTCAATATTTTGAATCTTTTTAAACTCAAAATATCCATAAAATCTAATGATTACATTTTATTAATATTCATTGCACACAAAAATGTTTTAACAAATATTTTGGTCCCATAAACTAGTAGCTTTTTTTCTATGAACACCTAAACATACCAAAAATAGCTGCTAACACTTGAAATGTAACCACTATTGATGAAACAGATTTAGTTAAGAATTTAATGAAACAAAGTTTTGTGTCAGCCACATTAAATATGTAAGAAAATGTTAATGTTTTTGATATTGTTTATTCAGTTAATAAGCAGAAAATAAAAATCAATCATTTTATGACTATTGTTTATTCAGTTATAAGCAGAAAATAAAAATCAATCATTTTATGACTATAACTTATAAGGCTAAACTTGAGTATTCTGAATGTCCTTTGGATATGATAATACATTCTTTCTTCATTCTTTATGACTAAAGTAGATCGCAAGAAATGGATTTAAAACAAATTTATTAAAAAAATGGGTTTTAGGACACATGATTCTTAGATTTTTCTGGCCTAAATCACATTCTCATTTTTAACTTAGTCCTATAAATGATATAATTTGCGAAAATGTCTTTGAAAATATTACAAAATATTCGTTCTTATGGACAATACTAATTTTTAAGCGCCTTTATTAATAATTAATAATCATACTTTATTCAAACTTATTTTATACTGTAAATTTGTGGAGTATCTACCCTCCCCCCCCCTCCCAAATGCTTTGGATACACTTAGCTCTCTAGATTTATGCCAAACATAAGCAATCGTAACATAACCATCACTTAAAGTAATGCAATTAGTGGTTTTAATTACGTTTAGATTATTTTTAGTAATTTGGGGCCGGATCTAACTAATATTTGTGGCCCAATAAATATGTTTCCCAGGAATTATTTACTATAGGCTACTACTAATATCTAGTAAATACATATACCCTTTCCCCCTAGGGAACAAGTATATGCCTGCAATTTTATTTATCGTAGAAAACCCTCCCCAAATATCAATGTTGCTACAGCAGCACATCGCGCTTGATAGGATCCACTTTGTGTGGAATTGATGCGTTTGCCACCAGTTTTTTTTTTATAATGGCAGCGTTGTAGTGCTCAACACAGTTGTCTACATTATACAGCAGGCTGCGTCAGTTAATGGTAAGTGTTTGAGCTTTAGATTTCAGCTTTTGTAAAATAACACTCTCTTGAAGCTCTGGAATAAGATTTTTCTCATTTTCTTTTAGTCCTGTCCTCCGAACATATGATTTAGACTATTCAAAATGTCAACTTTTAATTTAGCAATGCGCTCGTGCAACTGTCCCGCCTCATTCATTCTAAATTTTCAGATTTCGCCACTGACCCACGTAGATGCATACTTTTGGAACTGATTTTTTTTTGTCGGAGATAAAATGATCAATTCTTGCCGTTTTCCCACAAATCTTTCAACTTGTTAGAGTAGTTCCGGATAAGATGATTAGGGCCCTCCAATTTTTGTACAGTCAAATTTCTATATGGACGAGCCTCAAGAAGTCGCTTGTATACGCTACTGTCGCCATCAGCAATGAGTGCTCTATCGTAGGCCGTACATGTCTTAGCTCTTGCAAAAGGCCTCGACAATAATAGCTGCTTCCATACTTGACGAACTTTGATCCTCTCCCCAATTTTTGAAACAAGTATGATTATGAGTTTTTTTTTTCTTCTTTCAGTGCCCGGTCACAAAATGTTCAATATTTGTTTTTAACTCCTATGTACAATACATTCTTAGTCTTGTACCCCACAATATCAGCCTGTAGGAAACAAAACTAAAAATAGGTATAGTGGCAATACTGAAAACAGAGTAATAAAACGCCTAGATATTGTTGTGAAAGGCACAAAATGTTCTCAACAATGCTTGGATGCTTTTTGAAAATAAGAACCAAAGTAGTTTAGTATTATTAATAGCAACGGGACGAGTGTAATTTTTCACAAGGTGTACAAATAGAGTAGTGATATAGTATTGGCGCGCTAAAGCCAAATATGCTATATTCGAGTATAATGTTTAGGTTTACATTTTGTATTCAGGCAGGGATAAAAATATCTAGGTGTTTTGTACACTTTAAAATGTACATTACATTCTTTTTTAGATTTTTTTTTATAGCAAAACGTCTTACTACACGCCTGGATTATACACATTATGTACTAATTGGTATGAGGAATTGACTGGAATTTGCGCCCAGAGAATATGGGAAACTACTTGAGAAAATATACCGTCAGTATAGCCACTCAGGGATTCGAGCCCCTTTCTCTCCATCATTGTAGTATATTGTGTAACTTTTAGACCTTTTGATCACCGAATTGAGTTAGGGTAGGTTGAATGCATTGTAACAGGGATGAGGTGAGATGTTTATGGAAATATAACAGTAACATTTGCAGGATGATAATTATTCCCAGCGCATTCTAAACCAAGACTACTGTATTAGACCTCACGTGGATAATATTTACTGTGTCGTTTTTAATTTAGAATTCAGGCTTTTGGCATTGGTACGAGTACAATCTATTGTGGTTGTGTCTTGACTTGTAAAGTTGAACGTTCTGGAACCTTAAAGTTATTGATTGACATTATGACCTAATAAAAATAAAATAATATTGTTTTATTATTATTTTATATTTATTTAATAAATTCAGGATGGAAATAACAATTTTACACCTAATCCAATCTATTTTACACTTTATCGTGTCACCATCCCCTGCCACCCACATTAGTTTTATGACCAAAATTGACAAATATTTTATTGTAAATTATCATTAATGTTATTTAATAAGTATTGATAGTATATATTAAAATTTACAGCTATAGGTCACGTGACCTGACGGATGCATACATGAAAGTAGATCTATTTTTTTAAATAGTGCCATCCTATGAAAACTTGACTCTACTATCCACTGATTTTTGGAGGAATAACATCAAGAAGACCTTTTTTCTTACTATATACCAATATATAGTAGATTTTTGATAAGAAAAATGGCTTCTCAGACAATAATTCCTACAAAACTCGGTGTATGACACTTGTGTGGATCGATTTAGTTTACATGGAGAATTTCATACTACAACCGAAACCTCTAAGAAATTAAAGGTTTTTTTAATGTTATATTTTTTATTTATATAAATTGAGAAGATGTGGATCTTAATCTTTTTTTAATTTGGCCACCATTTTCATTGGAGCATATGATTTTTCCATTTAAAGTATTAGCATATCTAATTCTAAATTAAGAATAAATAGTTATTGTTGTCCATTGTTTTATCTGATGTTGAATCCGATGTATTTTTTTAATCTTATTTCATATTAATTAAGATCCTTGGTAATTAAGTATTGTTTTCCGAGTCCATGTAATGATTTATTTAAAAACAAATATGAATGATTATTACTATTAATCATACTAACTGAAAATTATCTTGGTTTATATAAGATTCGATAAAATGTAATATAATTCACATTATGGATTATACACCGGTTACGAAATACCCCAGAATTGGAACATACACTGTAAACAGTCAAAGTATACTAATGGTCAAGCGAACAAGTCACTCATATTAACTAACCTATGTGGAAGTATTTATTATTTGCTTAGTGATTTATGATAAAATAGTTTTATAAAACGCTGATAATTAATACTTCCCTAGGAATTACTGAATGGAAGTAAAGTGATCAATCTCCAATGTAACATTAAATCGAATAGGCATGAACATTGTTTTTTTGGGTTTATTCAGTTTTTTCCTAAATAAACACCAAATTATAATCGTACTGTTGCATGCGAAAATTAGTTGCGATTATGAATGCCTAGATAAAAAATTAAGTTTCCTTCTCAATTAATAGTATGAAGCTCAAACACATTTATTAATTTATATATAATTTTTTATCTAATTATTCAATGGTTTTATTAAATTTTGGGTATGGCATTATTGTTTGGCATATTGGTACCTTAGATTTTACACAATAAATATTTTATTATCATTCATGATAGTTGAGATATCATCAGAATAAGAATAAACTTTGGGTAAATGGTTGAAATACGGGTTGCAGGTGGCCCCTTCAATTCATTAAGGATTTATTTTTAAGTGCATAGCGTATTAATAACCGTCCGGGTAGTTCCACATATTTACACTAATGGATAGAGATGAGAAAGGTATAATTAAATGATATGTGCCTGTATTTACATAAAAAAAAGTTGGAGAAACCATCTATACTAGGGAATCAATACTATGCTAGTACACTTGGCCAGGATTCGAACCCTGACCTCTCTACCATCGTCTAACCCAGAGATGGCCAAACGTTTACGGCCAGTGTACCACTTAAGGGCTCGTTGAATTCTGAACTGGTCTAGGGTTCCACCTAATATTTATGTTTTTTAATTAATATTAAAACATAAAAACTTGTTGAATATTATGAAACTTAATAAATGACTTACCCGATTCAGTAGCCTAACGGTCTAAGGCGTCACTCTCGTGTTAGACCGGCCAACTCACGACGAGAAGATCGGGATTCGAATTCTGGTTGGGTCAGGTGAGGGAAGTTTTTCCCCTAAATGGTTTTCCGCTCTCCTTCCACGCAAATGGGGGTATATTTCCTCTAAAATTCTTCCTTCCTCATCTCTTACCTCATTAGAGTATTAATATATTCATATAACCTGAACAGGTAGTAAGTCGCGGCGATAAAAAAAACCACTTAAATCAAATTGTAACCATTTTAATAATGACTACATAATGAGATAAGAGAAATTCATTAAATTTACAATGTCTTAGACCCTATTAATTTCAATAACTTAAAGTGAAAAAAATTGAAAATAACACCTTAAATGGAAAAAAAAAGAAAATATATTAATGTTAAAATCAAAAACTTAAAACAAGCTTTTCCCTGATTGTTTGAACCATGTTGTAATTTTATAGACACAATATATTTTATGTTCGGTATATGACTTGTTGGGTTCAACATCATACAAGATGGACTTAAGTTCGAGCTAAGAAGAATTATAGCCATTAACTTAATAAAGTTAACGATGATATGACAATAAATGGCATGGTTCTTGAAATATATATATATATATATATATATATAAATCACCGTTTCTTACTACCAATTTGTGTTACACGCTAATGTACTAATTACGCTAGTTGTTTTATGGATTAGGAAAGATATATTTAGAGGAAGTGTAACCGCATTTGCGTGGAGAAAGATCGAAAAACTATTTAGGAAAAACCACCTTCGGTACGCCCGACCAGTATTCGAGCCCCGATATCCCCCCCCCC